>UESW01003830.1:1186760-1222042 GCA_900491605.1 Calamus simplicifolius
GATAGGCCAAACAGATCGGCTTGGGCCGACAGGCAAAATAGGTCGGCTAGGGCCGACAGACAAAATGGGTCGGCTGGGGCCGACAGATAAAATAGGTCGGCTGGGGCCGATGGGCAAGACAGGTCGGCTGGGGCCGACAGACAAGATGGGTCGGCTGGGGCCGATTAATGAGATAGATCGGCTGGGGCCGACAGACGAGATAGATCGGCTGGGGCCGATCGACGAGATAGATCAGCTGGGGCCGACAGATAAAATAGGTCGGCTGGGGCCGATGGGCAAGACAGGTCAGCTGGGGCCGACAGACGAGATGGGTCGTCGCGCTTTCTGCCATTCTATCAACGTCCTGCCGCTCCGCAGGCGATTCGGTTTTGATTTCACCAGAATCGATGATACGGCACAGTGGGAGGAATAAAGTTGTGTCAGAGCTTTTCAGAAGGTGCTCTTTTCCCACGCAGGTCATTTCGCCGCGCACGCAATCGCCCGCCATTGGTGGACGTCGCTTCTGAAGGATATACTCTGGATCCGCCAGTTTTCGAGGTGCTGGCTGGCGATCACCCGTATTAAATGACAGTGATCCGGGATTAGGAGGAGATCTTCGTACACGTCGTAAGTCCAGTGGTGGGCTTGGCGCGCAGTGGGGCGCTGCGTCTATCCTGAGGAGCCACGTGGAGGCGTGGGGCAGGCGTTCGAATCTCGGGACTCTCAGCTCTGATAGCTCATCTCGGGTCTTCCTGCCTATAAAAAGGGAGAAAAGGGGTCCCGTTTGGTTGTCCCCAAAACTTCTTTCTCACCGGAGCTTCCATTATGCTCATTTCTCTGTTGTTGCAAGTGAGAGGATCGGGCCTTCCTTTGTAGGCTCCTTGCCGCCGATAGCTGGGGCGACCGGGGAGCAGCTGGAGGATGGCTTGCCCTTAGGGGACGAGCCTCGAAGATCATATGGAGGGCGCACAGGAGGAGCGCAGAGATCATATGGGAAGCGCACATATGCGTTCCTTATGCGATCTCTGCGGCTTGCTGCGGGGGAGTTACGGTAAGAAGTGTATTCACACCCCCGCAGCACGCACAGACTCTCCTTTTTTCGCTGGCTTGGGTTCCCGTCCCTTCTCTGAGGGGAATCCTTGCCACGGGAGGGACAATATGGGAGCAACTGGGGTTCTCTCATATGGACGGTGGCCCGCGATCCAGCACCCCCTCCTGGGGAGCGGGCTGGGTCGTCCGAATCCTCAGAATCAGCATCCATGGGCCGTGCCTTCTTTGGGATCTTTTAATTCATCCTGTCCAGGCGGATTGGCCGTTTCGTGGTTTGCATGATTTGTCGATCCGGATGTTGGAACATCGCAGTTGTCTAGGCCTGCTTTGGAGCAGTCGCCCGACTTTTGTATTTGCCTTTATTTTATGCATTTCAATGTTCTTGTAACGCCTGTGAGGCATTTGTAACTGATCTTGATCGGCAATAAAGAGAGTTATTTTCTGTTCCTTAATCCTCGTCTTTTCTGTGCCGAGCTTGCTATTATTATTGCTTGTGGGGCAAAAGCGTTCCGCCCGTCCTTAGACGAGGGTCTTATGCCGCCCGAACCAGTTGAGGTTCGTGCGCGGCGATGCAGAGATCGTTCGGCGAAATATGCTCCTTGCTTAGGTCAGAGTCTAGTATTTTTGTGCTCCGCTTTTATCGGAGCTCGGAGTATCGTGAGTCGGCTTTGGCCGAAGTTCGGGGGATCTTTTACCTTCTCCCATTACGGTTCGGGGAGCCTGTTGCTCGAGTCAGTCGAGTTTCGAAAGTATCTGCCTCGGCCTTATCAAGGTTCGGGGATTTAGTCACTCGGCCCAGCCGAGGTTCGGAGAACACTTTACTTGGCCCTGCCAAGGTTCGGAGAATTTCGCAGCTCGGCCCTGCCGAGGTTCGGAGAATTTGGTAGCTCGGCCCTGCCGAGGTTCGGAGATTGTAGCTCGGCCCTGCCGAGGTTCGGAGAACTGGTCACTGAAGGGAGCGACTCAGCTGTAATGCGGGCCGCAGCATTAGGCCCACGCGGCGCTTAATAAAGGGGGCGCCAGAGCGGAACGGGCGGTACATTGTCACGCTTTTATTGGCGATGCTGCTCTTTCCGAGCGACGGACTTCCACGTTTTCCGAGGAAGAGGGGCGTATTAAGCAGCTTGGGGAAGCGCGAATGCATTTAATGCGAGGGGCGACAGATCGGAAAATGTTCGCCTGGGGAACCCCCGAACAATCTGCTCGCGCTTATCGATCTTACTCGGGATAGGGCGCGACTCTTGGATTCCTCACGCATTAAATGGTGACACGTGGCAAACTCTCATGGGTCGGCGTTTGCGGTGCGGCCGATCAGGATACCTGCCTGGCGGGTATAAATATGACCGAGGGGGATTGGTTTCGGCCATCCCTCGGTTGAGCTCCGAAAAATGGCCTCTCCAGCGCGATCGTCAAGTGACTCGCATTCCTCGCTTAGCAGCCTGCCACGTTCGGAGGGGAGGCGTACCTCCGTTACTGTCGACGGTTGACCTTGCGTCGGCCTTTGCGAGCAATGAGCAGCTTGCGAGGACTGCCGAAGAATTCTTGGATGTCGGTCAGGGAGGCGGAGGCCTCACGCCGGTTGATGGACCGGCAGGGGAGGAGATCGTCCTTCGTCAGCAGGTGGCTGACCTGACGGACGCCTGGAGGAGTTACTGGCCTCTGGGGGCGACTGACTCCAGGGCCTCTGCCCGTTCTTGTTTTTGCTTTTTTGTCTCTTTGTAGCTCCTCTTTATGAATGAAAATGGGTTTTATTTTTGAAGTCTTTCTTCAGAGTTATGGCCGACCTGTGATGAATTAGGGTGTTGGCGGCCCTCGTTTTTGCGTGATTTTTGAACGACGGGTTATAGGGGCGTCACCCAAAAGGTTTCCAGTAGAGAGGGAAATCTCCTAGCTCTGCTCGGGGCTCTCCGATTATGCGGGGCTCAATGGCCTCAAGAGGGGGTTCTGCCAATGGTGGCTTCTTTGCGCGTCGATGGTTTTTGCTTAGCGCTCGTTTTCAAACCGGGCGAAGTCCTTCGGGGACTATTTGGGGCCGTTCGGCTTTAGTCGGGCCTGTATACTTCGCTTTTTAGCCCGAATGATTTTTACCTGGCCCTGCCACGGCTCGGGGATTCGTTGCTCGGCCCAGCCGAGGTTCGAAATTTTTTTACTTGGCCCTGCCAAGGTTCGGAGATTTGTTGCTCGGCCCAGCCGAGGTTCGGAGACTTTGTTTTACTTGGCCCTGCCAAGGTTCGGAGATTTTTTTCTTGGCCCTGCCAAGGTTCGGAGATTTTGTTTTACTTGGCCCTGCCAAGGTTCGGAGATTTTGTTGCTCGGCCCAGCCGAGGTTCGGAGAATTTTTTTACTTGGCCCTGCCAAGGTTCGGAGATTTGTTGCTCGGCCCAGCCGAGGTTCGGAGAATTTTACTTGGCCCTGCCAAGGTTCGGAGATTTTGTTGCTCGGCCCAGCCGAGGTTCGGAGACTTTGTTTTACTTGGCCCTGCCAAGGTTCGGAGATTTTGTTTTACTTGGCCCTGCCAAGGTTCGGAGATTTTACTTGGCCCTGCCAAGGTTCGGAGATTTGTTGCTCGGCCCAGCCGAGGTTCGGAGACTTTGTTTTACTTGGCCCTGCCAAGGTTCGGAGATTTGTTTTACTTGGCCCTGCCAAGGTTCGGAGATTTGTTGCTCGGCCCAGCCGAGGTTCGGAGACTTTTTTTACTTGGCCCTGCCAAGGTTCGGAGATTTGTTGTTGGCCCTGCCAAGGTTCGGAGATTTCCTGTTCAACAGAAGCTCGGTTGTGCCGAGGATTGGTAAGCAGTATCTGTTTCTTTTGCAATTTATAGCAATATGGTGCATAATGATTCACACGAAGGTTTTGAGGAAACAGATAAAGGAATAAGTGAGGGAAGATAGAGAGGACATACCCTATTGATAATATTTACGAAGGTTGTCCGCGTTCCAAGTCCGGGGAATGGACTTCCCATCCAGATCCTGCAGCTTGTAGGTTCCCGGTCCAATGATCTCCGCTATTTGGTACGGGCCCTCCCAGTTCGGCGCCAGCTTTCCTTGCTCCAGCGGTTTGGATACAGAAGCTTTCGGAGGACAAGGTCGCCGGGTAGGAAGGTTTTCCCCTTGACCCTGGAGGCATGGTACCGGCCACCCTCTGTTGATAAGCAGCCGTCCTGATTCGGGCCTTCTCTCTGACTTCCTCTACCAAGTCGAGGTTGGTGCGGAGTTGCTCGTTGCTGGCTTCCTCTGAGTAACTCTCCACCCGCAATGATGGGAGGCCTACTTCCACAGGGATGACGGCCTCCGTACCAAAAGCCATTCGGAATGGAGTCTCGCCCGTCGGGATTCTCGGGGTGTGCGGTAGGCCCATAAGACATGGTGTAGCTCATCCGCCCACCTGCCTTGGGCTCTGGAGAGGCGAGCTTTGATTCCCTGGAGGAGGGTCCTGTTGGTCACTTCGGCCGCTCCGTTGGCTTGTGGGTGCCCGACCGAAGTAAGGTGGTGACGGATTCCGTGTTCCTCGCAGAACTGGCGGAAATTGGAGTTGTCGAACTGCTTGCCGTTATCGGTGATTATGGTGTGGGGGAGGCCGAATCGGCAGATGATGGACCTCCACACAAAGTCTCTGGCCCGTGCTTCGGTAATTTGCGCAACTGCTTCCGCTTCGACCCATTTGGTGAAGTAGTCGATGGCGACAAATAATTTCCGCTGTCCCGTCGCAAGCGGGAATGGGCCGAGGATGTCCATCCCCCACTTGGCAAAGGGCCAAGCGGAGGATATAGAAACTAGCTCGGCGGAAGGGAGCCTTTGGATGCTTGAATGTCTCTGGCAGGGTCACAGGCTCGGACTAGATCGTCCGCGTCTTTTGCATGGTCGGCCAGTAATAGCCTTGCCGCAGCACCTTGTGGCATAGGGACCGGCTTCCCAGATGGTTGCCGCAAATCCCTTCATGTACCTCGCGCAGAGCATAGTCCGCTTCGATGGGCGAAGGCATCTAAGCAGCGGCATGGAAAAAGACCGCTTGTAAAGTTGGTTGTCAATCAACACGTAGTGGGTGGCCTGCAGCTTCAGCTTTCCTGCCTCTCTTCGGTCGGACGGAAGCGACCCTTCTTTGAGATATTTGAGGATAGGGTCGAACCAGGATGGTTCGGCCTCAACTTGCATCACCCGGTCGGCTTCCATGATGCTCGGCTTTTCCAGAGTCTCCAGGTGGAATTTTTGTTCGGCATCCATCGTCTCCGCGGTTGCCAATCGGGAGAGTAGGTCGGCACGGGCGTTCTCAGATCTAGGAATTGAATAATTTCAAATTCGAAAAATGGGGAAGCAGTTACGCACCTCCTGGAGATATCGAATCATGTTGGTTCTCGGGCTTCAAACTCTCCCCGAACATGGCCGGCTACCAGCTGAGAGTCGGTGAAGGCGTTAGCTTTCCACCTTCAGGTTGCGGGCGATCCGGAGACCAGCTAACAGGCTTCGTACTCGGCTTCGTTGTTGGAAGCCGGGAAGGAGAATCGGACGCCATATTCGAAGATCATCCCCTCTGGGCTGGTGAGAACTAGACCCGCACCGGAGTGATGGGCATTGGACGACCCGTCGACGTGGAGGAGCCACCGGGCTCCAGCTTTGGTCCTTCGGGAGTCTGGGGTAGAGCCGTCCTCTGGGATGGTACACTCGAGGAGGAAGTCGGCCAGCACTTGGGCTTTGATGGCCGGGCGAGGCTGAAAATGTATGTCATGCTCGCTTAGCTCGACGGCCCATTTGGTCATTCTCCCGATGTTTCTGGACGGTGGACCACCGCCTTGATGGGTTGGTCGGTCAGGACCGTCACGGAATGTGCTTGAAATACGGCCGTAGCTTTCGAACTGAGGTGATCAAGCCAACACCATCTTTTCAATCCTGCTGTACCTCGTCTCCGCATCGCGGAGCAGCCTACTCACATAGTAGATCGGCTTCTGGATTTGCCTTCTTCTTGACAGCACCGAGCAAACTGCGCCCTCCGAAACGGCCAGGTACAGAATAGGGTCTCTCCTGGGGTCGGACTACTGAGAAGCGGAGGCGAGCCGAGGTACTTCTTGAGATCTTGAAATGATTTGGCATTCGGGAGTCCACTGGAAATTTTTGGCCGATCGGAGAGTTTTGAAGAAGGGGAGGCATCTCTCGGCCGACCGAGCCACGAAGCGGTTAAGGGCCGCTATCCTCCCGGTTAGGCGCTGGACCTCTTTAATAGATGCTGGGGGCGCCATTTGTTGGAGAGCTTGAATCTTCTGGGGGTTAGCTTCGATACCTCGCTGGGAGACCATGAAGCCGAGGAATTTCCCGAATTGACGCCGAAGGCGCACTTGGTCGGGTTGAGCTTCATCCCATATTTGCGCAGCGTGGCAAAGCTCTCCGCGAGGTCCTCAACATGCCGTGAGCCTCCTTGCTTTTGACCAGCATGTCGTCCACGTACACCTCCATGTTCCGGCCGATTTGCTCCTTGAACACCTTGTTGACCAGCCGCTGGTAGGTCGCTCCTGCATTTTTAAGACCAAAAGGCATAACTCGGTAACAGTAGGTACCTCGGTCGGTTATGAAGGCGGTCTTTTCTTCATCTTCGGGGGCCATTCGGATCTGATTGTAGCCCGAATAGGCATCCATGAATGACAGCATTTGGTGGCCTGAGGTGGCGTCCACGAGCTGGTCGATCCGAGGGAGGGGGAAGCTGTCCTTCGGGCAGGCCTTGTTGAGGTCGGTGAAGTCGATGCAGATCCTCCATTTGCCGTTCGACTTTTTCACCATGACGACATTTGACAGCCAGTTGGGTAATTTACCTCTCGGACAAAATTGGCCTTTGATGAGTTTGTCGACCTCTTCTTCAATGGCTTTTTGCCGCTCTGGGGCGAAGCTTCTCTTCTTCTGCTTAACAGGCCTGTGCATCTCGTCCACATTGAGGCGATGGACGAGGACCTCGGGGATTCCCTGGCATGTCGGAGGCGGTCCAGGCGAAGATGTCCGCATTGCTTTGGAGGAATCTGATCAGCTGTGACGAGGCTCTCCTTTGAGTAGCGACCCGATCCTTGTGGTTCGGTCGGGCCGAGCTTCGTCCAGCGGTACTTCCTCCAGTTCTTCCGCCGGTTCTCCCCGTTGTTCGGCGAAGTCCTCGCGAGCGTCTAGCCCGTCAACTTCGGGCATTCTGGACTGAAGGCTCGTAACGAAACATTGCCGAGCCATGGCTTGACTTCCCCGAACCACTCCAACTCCTTGCTCGGTGGGGAACTTCATAGACAGATGCGGGATAGAGACAACCGCCTTGAGGGACATCAAGCCGGGCCTGCCGAATATGGCGTTGTATGGGGACCTGAGGTCGGTCACTAGGAAATCGGTCTGTACAATGGTCACAAGGGGCCAGGTTCCCGCGCGGACCGTCAGGGTGACGATTCCTTCCGGGATGATGACGTCGCCGGTGAATCCCATCAGGGTGGAATCCACGGCTCGAAGGTTTTCCATGAGCAATTTCATCCTGGCAAACACACCGAGGTACAAAACGTTTACCGAGCTTCCACTATCAACGAGGATTCGGCTTACATCATAATTGTTCAAGTTAAGGGATACAACAAGTGCGTCATCGTGGGGGAGCTGTATCCCAAGAAGATCATCATCAGAAAAGGAAAGTTCGCCCGTGTGCCTTCTTTGGCACCGGTGCATCACCGTCGCCCCTGGAGCTCGATCCGCCGGCCTCTTCAATCATGTTGATACGGCCAACCACGGGCGGATTTGGTGGAGGAGGGAGTTGTGGGAGCTCGGGCTGGCGGTCACCTCCTTGTTGCTGTGGCTCGGGCGCCCTTCTGAACTGGTCCAGCCGTCCCCGCCGAATCAGTCTCTCGATCTCATTCTTCAGCTGCCAGCATTCTTCAGTGTCATGACCATGCTCCCTATGGTAGCGGCAGTACTTGGCGGGATCTCTTCGGGTCGGGTTCCCTCGGAGAGGTACTGGTCGGGGAAGCTGGCGCTCTATCTCCATGAGGATTTGCGCTCGGGGCACAGTCAGCGGAGTGTAGCGATCGAATCGCCTGGGGGGACTCCGGGAGCGATTCCTTGGCGGCAGGGAGGGACTCTTTGGCGGCGAGGCGGACTTGGCCGACGGAGGGACGGTGTCTGTCGGGAGTTTGGGCTCCTTCTTCTTGCTTGCTCAGCGCGGGCCACTCTCCGCGACTCCTCGACCCTAGCGTACTTGTCCGCAAGGGCCATCATATCAGAGAGACATGGGGGGTAGCTGACCTCCATTGCCAGATAGAAGTCGCTCTCCTTTGAAACTCCCCCCGCTAGGGCGGACATAGCCACCTCATGATTAAGGTGGTCCACCTCCAACATGGCCTTGTTGAAACGGCCAAGGTAATTTCTCAAGGACTCCCCCTCTCTTGCTTGACTTCGGAGAGGGAGTCGGATCTCCGTCGGTGGCGGCGGCTGCTGACGAACTGGCCAATAAAAAGGTGGCTCAGCTCGTCGAATGAATCAATGGAACCCGGTTTCAAGGCGTTGAACCAGGTTCGGGCGGATCCTCTGAGGGTGGATGGGAAGGCTCGGCAGAGGACCGCATCAGATGCTCCGTGGAACATCATTATTGACCGGAAGCTACTGAGATGGTCGTCCGGATCAGTGGAGCCGTGATAGGGTTCGACGGTGGCAGCTTGACATGGGAGGGAATCACTTCCTCCATGATCCCCTTAGAGAAAGGGATGCCCTGCTCCGCCTTGGGCTGGGGCAGATGGGTCTGCTTGGCGGCGTCCAGCTCCTGACGCATCTCCTGGATCTGACGGCGGATCTCCTCCTCGCCGGCGAGAGGAGGAGCTGGGCGCGAGAACCGCAAGGATGGCGTCGAATCATGGTGAGACGTCGCCGGGGAGAGGGAGCGGGCTCGCCGAGATCTGGGAGGATCTCTATCATAACCGGTTCGAGGGACCGGTTTGTCCCCCTGGGGCGATGTGGGGGATCCGCTGATTCACGGATCAGAGGAGGAGGTTGCCGGCGAAGAAGAATCGCCGCCTCCTTCTGGGATGCGAAGCAGGAGGAGCTGCAAGGCGCTCCTGGACCAGGTGGGTAAGAGCCTGGACTTGCTGGACCAGCGTAGCAAACTGGTCCTGGGTCACCGGAATGGCAGGCGGCGACGGAGTCTCGACAGGTGGGGGTTGTGGCGCTGTGGCGCCAGTCGGATCAGGCCTCTGGGAGGCGACCTGATCTTGGGCATCAGAGGTTGCTCTCTTCCGGTTGGCCATCAGAGAGGTTCTTCTCCGGATTAGATCCTTGTCTCCTTTTTTCAAGTTTTAATGGGACTTGAGGCCCTTCCTCTAGCGCCAATCTGTTGCCGCCGGGATCCGTCCTCCGACTCGGGCGCGGTCGATCTCAGGGAGAGGGGTGCGGCGGACCTGCAAAACAGGAAGCCCACACGCGGAGGGACGCTGGGGGTGGTCCTCCGCGGAAGGCCCTCCGACGCTCAAGTCAGTGAGGAAGGAATCGGCGATCAACCAGACAATGGGGAGGTGGATCTCTCCGGGAGACCTCTCCAGGGGGCGGCCAATCGGAAGCTCTAAGAGGGCAGAGCACCGACGAGCTGCCGGGAGAGGAGTGATGAGTTTTGTGCGTCAAGAGTCGCGTACCTGAGGGAATCTGAATCTGATATTTATAGACTGTCACCTGGGACTTGAGCATCTTCTGGAAGGTTCAGAGGTTGTTACGATACGGAGGTGGACAGAATCAGGCCGTTGTGGGGCCGTTAGAATCCGTACTCCTTGTTAAGGGATCGACGGCTGGGAGAGCTCCTTGATGTCTCGAGATCTGGTCAGGTAGGCCTGGGGCGGTTATAATAGGCTCTAGGCCACGTCCCGACATGATTCCTTGTCTAGGATGCCGTTCTGATAGGCAAGGACTCTCCCGCGTCAGGTTCGCGGAGGTAAGTGTCAGGCTGCGGATCGCTTGATGGAACCGAGCTATAGAAGAGACCGAGCCACAGGAGAGACCAAGCTACAGGAGCCCGGAAGGGGCCGAGCTGCGGAAGCCCGGAAGGGACCGAGCCGTGGAAGCCCGGAGAGGACCGAGCCATGGAAGCCCGGAAGGGACCGAGCCATGGAAGCCCGGAAGGGACCGAGCTATGGAAGCCCGGAAGGGGCCGAGCTGTGGAAGCCCGGAGAGGACCGAGCAATGGAAGCCCGAAAGGGACCGAGCCATGGAAGCCCGGAAGGGACCGAGCCATGGAAGCCCGAAAGGGGCCGAGCCATGGAAGCCCGAAAGGGGCCGAGCTGTGGAAGCCCGGAAGGGGCCGAGCCATGGAAGCCCGGAAGGGACCGAGCTATGGAAGCCCGGAAAGGACCGAGCTATGGAAGCCCGGAAGGGGCCGAGCTATGGAAGCCCGGAAAGGGCCGAGCCATGGAAGCCCGGAGGAATCGAAGGGAGGAGGTTAGCCTTAACCGCCTCGCACGGATATTAACGCAATGACGATTTTACTCCTCAATAATATATATATATATATATATATGAAAGACTCATTTCTCAAAGAAGAAAAAAAAAAATACAAGAACTACAACTTAAGGTAATGAACACCATAACAATCAGTAAACTAATTGTTTTAATAAGGTATTACTTGCATGAATACAAATATTAGAGTCAAATTTGACAAGGCAGACTATCATATATATATATATATATATATGGTGGGCGTTAAATTCAGCCAACAGTATTGAAAGTAGAGGTGTGTGGGAGCTGGATACCGTTGACTCGAATGGAAGCGCAGCCTGGTCAAATTTTGACTGAACTTCCATATTAGCACAATATCATATTAAGTTCGATGTATCTGCCATATATTTAGAGGACGTGAGTTGACGAAGAGAGAAGAAGAATTATTTTTCTTTTTCTTTATGTCACAAAAATAAAACACGTTGTCAAATTACAAAGCCATATCACGAAAGGATAGAAAAAATATTTAACTATTGTTTCTTGCTTTTTTTATATAACAAGATAGGAGGATTAAATTAAACCTCAAAAAAAAAATTCCTTGTGCATTAACTTCAAGGTTTTGCACAGTTAGGGAAGGAAGTCATTAGTGCAATTAAGTTACAGTTGTTGATTAGATGTTCTCAATTTATCCAAAAATCTGGTTGACTTCATAGTACATAGGCCACACTCGATCCTCAAGATAATAAAAGAGTCTGGAAAATAAATCCCTTGGATTATAGGATGCATGTAATTTAAGGTTCTCTCATCTATTCAAGAAATAATTTTAGCAAAATCTTTTTCTAACATAATGTATTGGATATAAGTTAACTCCAATCACACCATGCCTTATAGATAGCTTAACAATTGGTACCAAAGAAGCAAGAAGAAATATAGCCAGAGTTCTCTCATAATGGTTGTAGATTACAACTCTAGCTTCAACAGAATTTGCATGAATAGAGCCATCAAAATTTATCTTTATAAATCATGATTACGAAAGCAACCAAAAATTAGAAAAAGAAAAAACAATCCCAAAATATATTCCGGCAAATGATCCCAGATACCAAAAGATTTATCACTTCGGATATGAAGATACAATATAGAAGATGCTAGATGAACCGTTTCTTCTAGATTAAAAACATTTTCCCCAAAATACGTACTCATAATTCTTACCTTACCAATTAAATCACCGAAAGAGTATGGTTTAGAAGTGCCTGGAATTGACTCATATTTGTTAAAAAGGTTTGAAGAACAGAAACTTTATAGCTTAAGTAACAGTTTGAATCAATGCAAAGGAAGATCGCATTATTGTCCTGAATAAATTAATTATATTGGAAATGAACAACCAGTGAGCTTTAAATTTAATATCCAGATCGAGTGCTTTGATATCTTGAATTAGTCCATCGATCAACGTCCCCAGCATTGGCATGCACACTTTTTTAACAATAATTTTTGGTTTTGTCTTTTGCCTTTAGGGACATGAATTTATGTCCATTAATCAACAATAATCATGCACATAATTAAATTTGGACATGAGGCTCTATCTCTTCATATAAATCTCTATATATCTTGTGATCGATCCACCTATATATATATATATCATGAAGAAGGATATGAAATGAGAAACCGAGGAGACAAACAAGGTGACTTCTTCCAGACCCTTGAGTGCAACCTAAGGATTTCCCTGGCCATCTCCTTGGTCTTCAGCCCACAATCAACCTGGAGGACCAAACACAGCTTGGACACCACTCCAATCTGCAGCATCTCCTGAAGAACAGCTGTTGTTGGGGAGAACCTCGCCACCTTGTACAATATCTTCACCGCCCTCTCGCTCGCCAACTCCGAAACCCTTAGCATCTTCTTCGACACAGTTGCAATGCCCGCCGCATGCCCGACCAGGTCCGCCCTCCCTTCCGCACACCCGCAAACCCGGTCGAGCACCACCAGCGCCAACTCGCAGACCCTCCTCTCCGGCTCGTCCAGCAGTAGCTCGACGAGGACCGGCACGGCACCGGCTTTAGCCGCCTTGGCACGGTTCCTTCCCCATGGACACAGCCCGGCGAGGACTTGCAACGCCGCTTGGTTGGCCCGGTGAGAAATCCGATCGCGAACCACGTCGACGACCTCTTGGAATACTTCTCCTCTAACACCAGCCATGTGGGTCGGCGCCATCACTCCGAGCACGGACTTGAGGAGTGACGTCGCGTGGGCTCGCGATTCGTAGCTCGATCGCCGCAGCATGGAGGTTAATGACTCGATGAGGTCGCCATTTTTGACGGCGAGGTCGAGAAGGTGTTGCTTGGAGATTTGTAGCGAGGAGAGAATGCTGAGAGCTAATTCGTCGCAAGCATTACCGATCGAGATTTCTTCTTCAGCTGAAGGAGAGCTGTTGTAATTGTTGTTGGTCCTCCTCCTAATGATAGAAGCTACTAAGAAGTCGAGGACGCTGGGAGTAGCCTCGACACAGCGCTTGTTGGTCTCGCTCTCGGAGATGACTTGTTTTAGCTTTCGAAGGGAAGTGAGTTGCAAATGAGGCAGCTTGGCGTCGTCGAGGAGCTTGGAGATTTGGGCCTCGTCGACTGGTGGCTTTGGTGTGGGGAGCCGCTCGATGCCATCCGACGAATGGAGAGCACACCATGCTTGGATTAGTCGCCGGAGAGTGTGGTTTGGCGTGATGAGCTCGCTGCAGCCCGGTGGTAGGGACTGTTTGGTCACGGGGCACGTGTCGTGCTTGCCGGAGAATATCCACCGTTCGATGCTGTCGCGGTCGTAGGTGATGCCGGTGGGGAGAGTCACCGGATCTCTCATAATCTGGAGAGAGATAGGGCAAAGGAAGTAGCATGGGATCTCCACCTCTGCCATTAAATTAAAGGCGACTAAAAGAACGGATTTCGTTGCAAAGCTTTTAATTGGACCTATAGATAGTTTGCTAGCTAGCTATACGGATGAGAAATTTGAAGGCCAGAATCTAAGGCCAGAACGCCAGAGCTAGATGAGGTGAAGCTGGAACGATGAGAGGAGAAATCTTTGGGACTGCCTTTCTTTTCGTTTGGATTGAAGGGCGCATTTAAAAAGAAAGAAGATTGCCTTTGGGGGAGATGGAATCTTTGGAGGAGAAGTTGAAGATGTGGAAGATATCCAACCCCCCCCCCAAAAAAAGTCCACGCAAGTAGTGTTTTAGGAAGGAAGTTCTAAGTTTTCAAAGAGCCATTATAGGGTAGTGGTTGAAAAAAAATTATAGAATTTTTCTTCTCTCTTAGAAGGGGGAAGTATGCGAAAAGGCTTTGACAACTGAAAAACACGAGAGCTCATGGCGGCTAAATATTTCTATGCACGTACTGAACTTTTCTTTCTTTTTGACCTTCTCATTAAGTTTTTTTTTATTATTTTTTATTATTATTATTTTGCCTCTCTTGCTTGGTCCACTAATTTTCGTATGCAAGCACTGCCGTTGAAGATAGATTTAACTTTGACCCACAACTTGCGTGCTATACCGTGTTGGATTCTAAAACTATGAGCGTAAAAGAAGTTTGGCAAGTGAAATTTGGTCTTCTCCTTGCTAACGATAATGGTAGGAGATTCAATGGTCTAAAGAGAGAGCAAGACCCGCGGGTGGTTTGATTCCTTATATTTTTCTATCTGAGCTTTATGCAGCATGGACTGATATCTTTCATACTGTTTGGAGGCTTCATGCTCATAGTCTTTTTATTGAAGGAGATTCTGTATCTGTCATCCGATGGCTTCAGACGGAATACTGCAATCATATCCCCACCAACCTTCTTCTTTGCGATATTTAGGCTGCTCTGCAGGGTTCTCACAGAGTCCACATCCGACACATCTACCGAAAACCTAATTCTGCGGCCCGACGCCTGTATTAGGTGGGATTTTGGATATGGAATCAGGGTGACCCCTGTCTCCTAGCTCTTAAGCAAATTTTGTACTCTGATATTTTTTGACTGACTCGCATAAGGTTAGTGTGATCGCCCGTCTGTATCAAAAAAAAAAAAAAAAAAAAAAAAGAGTGAGCAAGACCACTAAATGTTGTAAATTATAAGTAAAATATAATTATATTTTAAAATAAGTAAAATATATTTTTTTAATTTTTCTTTAGACGTCACAATTATCTTTTTAAAATGGCAAATCAGTCATTATGCTTCAATTATTCATGAATTACCTATGAGTAATTCAAGAATTACTTATATGTATTGATGATGTTACTGTGATTGTTTAATATTATTCTTGTCTCTTCTAAACATGTTTTTAATTTTCACATAAACAAATGCATAGCACATTAATTATTTTATATATTTATTTTTTATTAAATTTGTATTTTTAAATTTTGTTAACCAAATTCTTTTTTCTAAAAAAATAGATTTTTCTTTTGCAAAATTCGAGTATTTGTCTCTTATTGAGTGCGGTTCACTGATGCTAAATATATGATACAAATATATTTAGAGAAAAAATTGAGTAGCGACTTATATTCATCGATCCCTAGATGTAATTACATTATTATTTTTTTTGGCAAAATTAGAGTAATTTCTTGAGTGAATAATTTATAGCACTATGCTCATATTGCCAAGGAAATCCGAAGGACAAAATAATACACGTAGTACTTCATGATTGATGATAGTTGATCTTTATCGGAGTAAGGGTTAAAATTTGATAAGGATTTGAATTTCTTCTCTAATTCATTGGCGAGAGGCGGCATGAGAAGGCGAGGGTTGGTGATGAAACCCAACAGCTATATGGATTCTAAGTTATCCAAATGCCGACACCGTTTACTCGCAACCAGGCCGACGCGCCGACTTCTAGCTTTGACTTTCTACAAATTTAATTAAGGCACGTGAAAACTTAATAATAAGTCACGTTGCTTCCATGTCCAAGCTTAGGGATGGTATTGGGTGGACGCCAAGTATGATGAGGTGCGTCCAACCGCTGTACAACTGGCTTAGGGTCTATTCTTATGATTTTTGTTGACTTTCACTCAGATTAGTCTATTATAATAATCTTTCTTGTCGGTGAGTAACGTGCACGAGTGTAATTTTGGGTACGGGAATAACCCCAAATAGATAGGGTTTGGTAAAATAACTTTAGGACCAGTAAAATCTTAGGTGTTTTAAGTTGCTTTTTGGTATTATTATGTTCAGTAAAAAAAATGGTATGTTAGGGTTGACAATGAGTCGATCGGTTAGCTTCAGCTCTTGTCAGGTTGAGATATTAGTATTAGAAAAAATATTGTTTATCAAAACTATCTATTTATTAAATAAATAAATAAATGATTTTTTGTTTTCTTCATATTAGAATTTTTATCATGCTAAATTTTGTGTTCGATTTTTTATTTTTATTTTTATTTTTTCTCATTGGTCTCTTCTTTTTCTACGTAAAACTTCTATTTTATTTATTAAACAGGTAATTAATTTAATCTGACACTCATAACCTGCATACTAGCTAGAAATAACGCGTAGGATTTAGTCCATGACTAGGTGTCTATTACCAAAGTAAATTTATTATCAAGGACATTTAAAACTAGTTTTAAATGAGTTAATAAGTTAAAATAAATTTGGTATCTTAGGACTTCAAATCTTGCTCGCATAACAAATAGATTAAATTGGATCGGTCATATCTAGGGCAACTGCCACATAGAATGAGGTAGAGCCTCTTGGGAATGACTCCCTTCCAAATTCAATTGCCACGTAAAAAAAGTCTCAACTTTGGGGGAGATTACCACATCCCAAAGTATATGCATGGTACTTCTTTGACCTTTGAAGTCCACGAACGTGTAGGTTTGACCACGCTTCCTGCATGCATCTCAAGACATTTTGGATCACCCAGCTAAAAAAAAAAAACTAGAGTTTCCAGTTTCCACCGTGTACGAAGATCTAGCATTGAACTTGGCCTGTTAGCAGAATCGAGACACAGCTTCAACCTTTCTTCTATTTAATTAATTATCATATAACTCTCACAATTTCGACCACCTTGGTGGGGCCCATCTATTCTGACCTTTCGTATCTGGGCCAGTCACGTTTCAGCTGCAGTAAGGTTGGATTACACAGCTGGATTTAGCGTAGTCATGAAATTTTGATATAAATCAAGCTATATCTTCGAACTAACATAAGGCCTAGTTCACATAATTAGAAAACAACACCACATATTTGGACATATTAATCCTCCTTTATGAATCAAATCTCAAAAAAAAATCCTAGTTTTCAAAAGAAGAAATACTAGCTAGTACGAATTTTTGGTGTATGCCATAGAATGGTACATTTTCGATGAAGAGCAAATGCATCAGTCCAAAATTCAAGCAGCACAATATAAAACAAGTAATAATAATTTTATATATATATATATATATATATATATATAAAATAAGAATTAGCCGTTAATCTATTCTTGACTTGCCCTTTTCCTTTGCCAGCTTTCTCTCTTAGGCCTACGTGTACCCAATAAAACTATAATAGATTTTCAGGACACTTCATCTCTCTCTTACTCTCTCTGATGTTATTTGATGATACCCTAAGATCGGGGCTATATATGCCTATATAGATAATAGATCAATTATGTCCCACAAAGATTAAAATTTATATCTTCTAAGAATTAGAAGTTGGCTCCTATTTACTCGCAACAAAGTTTGTTAAGATTAAAACTAATATCTAATTTTTAGGAAATTCGTAATGACTTCTAATACTCCTCATTGAAGACTTCATGCTAACAACATTGAGCTTGATATAGCTGATCCAACGCCATCAACAAAAATGGTAACGGCGGCTGACGGAGGCCCTCTCGGCCTTCTGAGCCTCCCTCGGTATCCAATGAATAGTATCTCAACCCCCGAAACCTTCTCGGTCTCGGGCTACATGAACAGTGCTCGGCTTCGAGTTCCAGTCTCAACCTCGAGTCACAGCTCCCAGGCCCTATGAACAGTATCTCAACCCTCGAGACCCCCTCGGTCTCGGGCTACATGAACAGTGCCCGGCTTCGAGTTCCAGTCTCAGCCTCGAGCCACAGCTCCCAGGCCCTATGAACAGTATCTCAACCTCCGAGACCCCCTCGGTCTCGGGCTACATGAACAGTGCCCGGCTTTGAGTTCCAGTCAGCCTCGAGCCACAGCTCCCGGACCCTATCTCGGGCTACATGAACAGTGCCCGGCTTCGAGTTTCAGTCAGCCTCGAGCCACAGCTCCCGGACCCTATGAACAGTATCTCAACCCCCGAGACTCCCTCGGTCTCGGGCTGCATGAACAGTGCCCGATACATGGTCTGGCCCTTGAGCCCAGCAGCCTATAGCCTTGGGCCACCTGGCATGCCCGCGTGGTCCGCTGCACATCCGTAGCAGTGTGTGGCCATACCTCATAACGGCGTATCATCTATCGCGTGCCTGTCACTGTGGATGACCATACCCCGTTACAGCGTACGGTCCACCACCCGCCTACAACTGTGCGCGGTCACATCCGGCAGCGCTGCGCACCAGGTATAACCACGGATGCCAGACACTTGTGAGGCCGTATTGACATGTGATGCAGGACACCTCCGATGTGCACGGTGACAGTACGATCTGTCACTGTCAGCCTCATCTTTTTGCTCGTTATTGAACGAGGCGCCTTGAAATCAGCAATCTTCCGGAATGGAAGGGTGTATCTTTGAACAAGTATAAAAGCGTACACTCTCACTATAAGTAGGGATCCAAGAACTCTGGTTTTTCTAGCTTCTCCCTACTAGTTAGACCCAAACTTTCTAGCTTCCTTCTGCTAGTCAGTTCTCGTCTGTTCCCGAGTGACTAACTTGAGCATCGGAGGGTCCCTACCGGAGCATTCGGTCTCCAGGGACTTTTCTTGCAGGAGTCTGGCGAGGAGGACGTCTGTTTCCCCGGCATTTGAAGAAAGTGACCCGGCGTCAACAGATTGGCGCGCCAGGAAGGGGGGAAGAGAAAGATATTGAACCAGCAATCTGCAACCTCTCTCTCCCCGAGTTCTTGAGCCATGGTGACAACCCGTGCGAAAGGGGTCTCTGTCAATTGCGCTGGGGGGCAGCGTCAAGGAGCAGATCTGCTGGCGGTTAGCCCCTCAGCTCCCTCAGTCAGTGTCCCTGCACCGCCGCGTCTCCAGGCGGCTGGACCTTCCGCTCCCCCGATCGACGTCTCTGCGCCTCCTCCAAAGCAGCTTCAGGAAGACCGGCTTGCCGCCCTAGTCACGCAGGTTCAGTCCTTGGCAGCGGTGGTTCAAGGTCTACAGCACCAGCAGGCGGCCCCGCGGCAGCCAAAGCCATTCCCATCAGTTTCGGGGGTGGTGCAACCCAGCCAGCATTCCTCCCAGAGGAGATCGCCGGTCCCGAAGGCTCACCACCGTCATGCTTCACCCAAGCCTCACCACTGGGGAGCTTCCAAGAGACCTCGATCACCTTCTCGTCACGCTAGCGTTTCTCCCAAGCGGCGGCACGGGAGGGAGGCAGAGCGCCCTCGCTGACATCGCCGTCACTCTTCCTCATCCTCAGAATCTTTGGGAGAGGGGTCCTTCGATGGCAGGATAGCCCGTCGAGCCGAGCGTCGACTCGACGAGTATAACCAATGATTGGAGGAACTCAACCGCCGGATCACCCACCTGCCAGAGGCGGACTATGACAGCCGACCTCCGCTGTCCTGCCGTATCATGGAAGAACCCATCTCCACCAAGTTTGCCTACCTCAGCTGGATCCATATGACGGGACCACGGATCCCCTGGACCACCTAGAAAGTTACAAGGTTCTCATGCAGGTCCAGGGGGCAACCGATTCGCTCATGTGCATCGCCTTCCCTGCCACACTGAAGAAGGCTGCCTGAGCTTGGTACTCTCGCCTGCCACCGCGGAGTATAGATTCTTTCCGTCAGCTGGAGAGAGCCTTCTTAGCTCATTTCGATGCCTGCCGAAAGATTCCAAGGGTAGCTGACAGCCTCTTCGTTGTCCAGCAGAAGAGCGGCGAGACCTTGCAGGATTACGTCGCTCGGTTCAAAGGCAGCCCTGAAAGTCTACAATCTTGAAGACTCGGTGGCCACTCTGGCCTTGAAGCGAGGGCTCCATCCATCCCACTTCGCGTACTCCCTTGACAAGAGGCCACCTGGTTCTTACGCCGAACTTTTGACCTGGGTCCAGAAGTATATCCGCGCCGACGAGGCTGACTCCTCTCGGTGCGAGGCTAGCGAGAGTGTCCTTAAGAAGCCGGCCCGCCCTGAGCCTATTGAAGTTCGACCCAGGAAGCCCGAACCTCCCCACCAACTAGACAACCGTCCTTGAGGTTCTGCACAGAGAGACGGGCCCTACACTCCTCTGCTCGCCCCTATATCGCACATCTTGCTCGAGATCGAGGGTGAGTCCTATCTTCAGCGCCCACCTCCGATGAACCCAAAAATCCTTCGCAACAAGAATCTCTACTACCGCTACCACCGGGATCATGGCCACGACATCGATGACTGTCGCCAGCTGAAGAAGGCGATAGAGGATCTTATCTAGCGTGGCCATCTGGGGAAGTTCGTTCGAAGGAATAACCCGGATGCCCCTGGTTCGTCGGTGCCTCCACTATCGGTGGTTGACAATGCTCCAACTGAAAGGATGATGGCGATGATTTCCTAGGGGCAGGTAGCTCACCCAAGAGGCTACGGGGGAAGGAAGAGTTAGATTCTGTAATCCCTTTTTCTAAAAGAAACATAGAGAGGGTGGTAAATAAAAATGATGATAGCGTCGTCGTGTCCATGATGATCGCTAAACATCCTGTAAAGAGAATTCTAGTTGATAGTGGGAGCTCAGTGGATGTTTTGAGTTATGATGCCTTCGTTCGCATGAACCTGTCGCCCGACCTGCTTCGGCCCGTCGCCACGCCCCTGATGGGGTTCATTGGGGATTCCGTGAAGGTCGAGGGGGAGATCACTCTTCTAGTCACGGCCGGCGCGGCCCCATGCCAAAGTACAGTCTTCATGAGCTTCCTGGTGGTCCGGGTACCCCTCGCCTATAATGTTATCCTCGGAAGACCTGGACTTAATCTTTTGGACACTGTCATCTCCACCAAGAGGCTACTCGTGAGGTTTCCCATCAGTGAAGGAGTTGGGGAGATGCGGGAGGAGCAGAACCCGCCCACACTTTGCTATCACATGGCCCCTAGTCCACAGGGAGTGTTGCCTGCACCTTCACCAGAAGCACTGGACCCCCAGGACCTGGAGAGAAGAGGAGAGCCGGTCGAGCGCCTGCTTGCTTTCCCTCTTGGAGAGGACCCAACAAAGACAATCTAGATCGGAGCCCTACTCTCGGAGGAAGCCCGCGGCCAGCTCCTCGCTTTCTTACGAGCCAACGCCGATGTCTTCGCCTGGTCGGCGTCCGACATGCCAGGCATTCCGGAAGAAGTGATTATCCACCGGCTCAATATCATGCTGGAGTGCCGATCCATTCGGCAGAAGAAGAGGAGCTTCACCCCTGACAGATAGAAGGCCGTGGATGAGGAGGTACAAAAGCTGTTGGCAGCCGATCACATCCGTAAGGTGCACTACCCCGACTGGCTAGCGAATGTTGTGATGGTTCGCAAAGCCAGTGGGAGCTGGAGGGTGTGCGTGGACTTCACCGATCTCAATAAGGCATGCCCCAAAGACAGCTTCCCACTGCCCCGGATCAACCAGCTAGTGGATGCTACATCCGGACACGAAACTCTTAGCTTCATGGATGTATTTTTGGGGTACAACCAAATCAGGATGAACCCGGCTGATGAAGAAGCAACCTCCTTCGTCACTGAGAAAGGGATTTACTGCTACAAGGTGACGTCGTTTGGGCTGAAGAATGTCGGAGCCACCTATCAGAGGCTGATGAATAAGGTCTTTGAGGACCAGATCGGGCGCAACATGGAGGTCTATGTGGACGATATGCTAACCAAAGGCACCAATGCTGCAGACCACGTCGCCGATCTCGCAGAGACCTTCAACAACCTGCACTAATATCGGATGAGGCTGAACCCCCGCAAGTGTGCCTTCGGGGTTGCGACAGGCAAGTTTCTGGGCTTTATGGTAACCCAGCGGGGGATCGAAGCCAATCCCAATAAGATCCGGGCTATCTTGGATATGAGGCCCCCTGCTAATAAGAAAGAGGTGCAACGCCTAGCCGGGAGGGTGGCGGCCTTGAGTCGCTTCATGTAAAGATTGGCAGAAAGGTGCCTGCCCTACTTTAAGGTACTGCGTAAGGTCAACAGCTTCGAGTGGACAAATGAGTGTCAGGATGCCTTCGAAGAGTTGAAGCAATTTTTGTCCACTCCCCCACTGTTGTCCAAGCCAAGGGGCGGGGAAGAGCTCTTCCTGTATCTTGCAGCCTCCCCCGAGGCCGTTAGTTCTGTGCTCTTGCGTATGGATGCCGACGGAGTGCATTGGCCGGTCTACTACACCAGCAAGGTGCTTCATGATGTCGAGACCAGATATTCTAAGACCGAGAAGATCATTTTTGCCCTGGTGGTCTCTGCCCAATGCTTCCGACCCTACTTCCAAGCTCATCCCATCGTGGTGCTCACGGACCAACCTCTTCGGACCATCTTGTCCCATCCTAACACCTCTGGTCGGTTAGCCAAGTGGGCCATCAAGCTGAGCGAGTTTGACCTATCTATTCGGCCAAGGTTTATCATGAAGTCTCAAGTGTTAGCTGATTTCTTGATCGAGTGCACTTGGGCCGAGGAATGTTCGGAGGAATCGCGTTCGGAGGTGTGCATGGAGTCCTCCTTGGCCGAGGAAACAGAAAAGGAAGACTGGATCTTGCATGTGGATGGAGCAGCAAACTCTCAGGGAAGCAGAGCCGGGCTCATCCTTGCGAGCCCCGAGGGGGAGGTGGTGGAGTATGCCCTTGGTTTCTGTTCCCGGCCACTAATAACCAAGCGGAGTATGAAGCCCTGTTGGCGGGAATGAGGCTGGCCGAGGAGCTCGGTGCGGGGCGTTTGAGGGCCTTCACGGACTCCCAGCTTATTTCCGGACAGGTTGCTAGGGAGTACGAAGCCAGAGACCCGACCATGTCCCGTTATCTGAGCAAGGTGCAATCCCAAGCCCCTCGATTCTCTTACTTCCGCGTCAGCTATATCCCCCGAGCAGAGAACGCTAGGGCTGATGCACTATCCCGTTTGGCCACCTCGACCGACGGGACCCTGGAAAGAACATATGTGAGCACCTGCAGACCCCAAGCATTGAAGCTGCGGATGAAGCACTGCCGGTTGAGCAAGGGCCCTCCTGGATGGATGCCTACATCCAATATTTGACCGACGACACTCTCCCCGAAGACCCCGCTGAGGCCAGACTACTCAAACGGCGGGCCCCGAAGTTCCTGATGATGGATGGGAAGCTTTATTGAAGATCATTTTCTTACCCGGTCCTCAAGTGCGTCGGACCAGCCGAAGCAGACTACATCTTGCGGGAAATCCATGAGGGCATCTGCGGGAGTCATCTAGGGGGCAGAGCCCTAGCTTACAAGGCCTTACGGTAGGGGTATTACTGGCTGACCATGAGAGAAGACGTGGCCGAGCTTGTTAAGATGTGTGATAGCTGTCAGCACCACGCCAATATTCAACGATAGCCGATATCTCAGTTGACCCCCCGGCTACACCTTGGCCCTTCGCCCAATGGGGTATGGACATCTTGGGACCATTCCCCCCAGCCTTCGAACAGCGCAAGTTCCTCCTGGTGGCCGTCGATCACTTCACCAAGTGGATTGAGGCCAAAGCCCTTACTAAAATCATTGAGAGCAAGGTGAGATCCTTCTTTTGGAAGTCTATCATATGCCGGTTCGGATTACCACACACTCTGGTCACCGACAATAGCCGGCAGTTTGACAACGCACCCTTCCGAGGATTCTGCACCGAACTGGGCATCCATTAGAGATTCACTTCCGTCGGATACCCTCAGACCAACGGAGCGGCTGAGGTAACTAATCGCATCATTCTCCAAGGACTGAGAACCCGACTGGATGATTGCAAGGGACGGTGGGTGGAGAAGCTCTACAATGTGCTATGGGCCTACCACACAATGCCACGAGCCCCCACCGAAAAGACCCCATTCAGCCTGGTCTTCGGGTCCGAAGCTGTCATTCCGGTGGAGATAGGCTCCCCGAGCCCTCGGATGGAATCATATAGTGAGAAAGACAATCCGGACAGGCTACGAGCCAACCTCGACCTGGTGGAGGAGGTGCGAGACCGAGCGCGGCTCCGGATGGCGGTCTACCTACAACGAGCTACCAAATATTATAACGCTCGCGTGCGCCCCAAGACCTTTTTGTCGGGAGACCTGATCCTTCGACGAGCTGAGGTCTCGAAGTCGACGGAAGGAGGCAAGCTAGCTCCGAACTGGGAGGGGCCCTACCGGATCACCGAAGCACTCCGTCATGGAGCATACAAGATTGAAGAGCTGGATGGGAGGCCGCTCTCCCGGACGTGGAACGCTGACAACCTCCGTCGGTACTATCAGTAGTGAATTTCCTTCTTACATTAAATACCATGCTTGTATTCTTTTGGGTTTTCACCCCTCATTTCACATCAATAAACTTGAGTTCCAGCATCTTAGTTTTTCAGCAAAAAGCCCTGGGCAAGCCAAGCACAAAGCTCAGTGTACCACTGGTAGAGCGATGTACCATCGGCTCTCAACAACTAAAGCCCGACCCTGGTCGGCCCAAAAAGCCCTGGGCCAGCCAAGCACAAAGCCCAGTGTACCACTAGCAGAGCGATGTACCATCGGCTCTCAACAACTAAAGCCTGACCCCGATCGGCCCAAAAAGCCCTAGGCCAGCCAGGCACAAAGCCCAGTGTACCACTGGCAGAGTGATGTACCATCGGCTCTTAACAACTAAAGCCCGACCCCGGTCGGCACAAAAAGCCCTGGGCTAGCCAGGCACAAAGCCGAGTGTACCACTGGCAGAGCGATGTACCATCGACTCTCAACAGCTAAAGCCCGACCCCGGTCGGCACGAAAAGCCCTGGGTCAGCCAGGCACAAAGCCTAGTGTACCACTAGCAGAGCGATGTACTATCGACTCTCAACAACTAAAGCCCGACCCCGGTCGGCACAAAAAGCCCTGGGCCATCCAGGCACAAAGCCCAGTGTACCACTGGCAGAGCGATGTACCATTGGCTCTCAACAGCTAAAGCCCGACCCCGGTCGGCACGAAAAGCCCTGGGCCAGCCAGGCATAAAGCTCAGTGTACCACTGGCAGAGCGATGTACTATCGGCTCTCAACAACTAAAGCCCGACCCCAGTCGGCCCGAAAAGCCCTGGGCCAGCCAGGCACAAAGCCCAGTATACCACTGACAGAGCGATGTACCATCGGCTCTCAATAACTAAAGCCCGACCCCGATCGGCACGAAAAGCCCTGGGCCAGCCGGCACAAAGCTCAGTGTACCACTGGTAGAGCGATGTACCATCAGCTCTCAATAGCTAAAGCCCAACCCCGGTCGGCACAAAAAGCCCTGGGCCAGCCAGGCACAAAGCCCAGTGTACCACTGGCAGAGCGGTGTACCATCGGCTCTCAACAACTAAAGCCCGACCCCGGTCGGCCCGAAAAGCCCTAGGCCAGCCAGGCACAAAACCCAGTGTACCACTGGCAGAGCGATGTACCATCGGCTCTCAACAACTAAAGCTCGACCCCAGTCGGCACAAAAAGCCCTGGGCCAGCTAGGCACAAAGCTCAGTGTTCCACTGGCAGAGCGATGTACCATCGGCTCTCAACAACTAAAGCCCGACCCCGATCGGCACAAAAAGCCCTGGGCCAGATAGGCACAAAGCCTAGTGTACCACTGGAAGAGCGATGTACCATCGGCTTTCAACAACTAAAGCCCGACCCCGGTCGGCCCAAAAAGTCTTGGGCCAGCCAGGTACGAAGCCCAGTATACCATTGACAACGCGGCGTGTAATTGGCTCCTAGAAGCCCGAGTATATCTTGGCCTTCCGAGTCCGATGCTCCATTGGTCACCGGGAGTCCATACTCTTTGACTCTAGGATTCGGTCCTACATGGCTAAGTCAAGGTTATTCGAGAATGAGTCAAAGGTTGCTCCTCAATACCGACGAAGCCCCTAAGGGTCCCACGTCGGCAACCAAAGGACTTGGGGTAGAAACTGCAATTGGGAAAAGATAATTTTCATTGAAGGAAAAATTATGCTTCATTAATTCAAAGTGTTTACAAAACGCCGACCAAGTCGGACTTGCAAAAAAAAAAAAAAAAGAGGTGAAAGTAAAATACAACTTGAAGCTCACGGTTCGGCCAGCGTGGGCTCGTCGTTAGATGAGCCAACCTCGGAGAGACGCTCCGGCTCGACCTCAAGGGCCTATGGAAAGTCCAGGTCTCGGGCGACCTTTTCCTTTCCACGCTGAAACCCCCAGAGATACGCTTCCGTCGAAGCTTCAGCCAGCTCGTCCATGAAGCACTCGGATGCCCTAAACTCCTCTATGGTCCTGGCAGCCCTGGCCTCAACAGCTGCCTCTACCTCGGCAGCTCGAGCTTCCTTCTCTGCAGCTAGAGATGCCGCCGCTGCCCTCTCAGCCTCCAGGGCACGACCCATTTCCTCCTCGGCCTTCTTCGCCCTCTTCTCGGCCTCCTTTGCCCTCTCCTCGGTCTCGCTCACCCAATTCTCGGCCGCCTGGATTGTCGCGGTCAACTCTGAAATATGCAGGTCCCTGGCCGCGATGGCGCTTTTGGCCTCCATCAGCTGGCTGAGGGCCATCCGCAAATGGTTGGTCTCAACTTCTGCTCGGCTCTCGGCCGCCTTTATCTCATCGGCATGAGCGGTCCTGGCCGATTCCAAGGCCCTCTCGGCCGCCTCCGCTCGAGCACGAGCCTCCTCGGCCTCTTTCTGGGCCTCCCGCATAAGGGTCTTTCCCCCATGGATGACCTCCCTTGTAGCAGCCAAGGAGTTCGCAATCTGCATGCAGGCTTCATGTCAAAAAGAGAAAGAAAAAGAAAAGAAAAATCTAAAGGCAAGGAGCTGCGAGACTACTTACTTTGACTAGGGCCGCGTAGGACTCACGGAAGAACGTGGCCGCCTTCAAATGGCTAAGTTCTTTCAGGACCTCGGGCACGAGGATTGGTGAGATGAGCCGCTCCACCCAGCGCCCATCGTCCAAAATGGAGTCCCGATGCAGCCTTGACCTGGCTCCATTTCCTCCAGCAGCCTCGGCAGTTTTGGACTCCGCATGGAGGGCTGCTTGCTGGTGTCTGCTCCGGGGGCGGACTTGCTGCCCCCGACGGTCCCTCACCCTAGCTCCTTGTTACCTCTGCGGGGACTGGTCCGCGGGGAGCGGGGGGCTCCTCCGCTATCGCCGGCTCCTCCGTGGCCAGCTCCTTTTCTATCGTCGGCTCCTCCATGGCCGGCTCCTCTATTGTTGCCTCCTCGGCCACTGCCCTTTCTGGCGGGGTGTCGGCCATCAGATCGATCTCTAGGACGGCCGGAGGCTCTTGCGGTGCAGGTGGCTCGGGCACCCGCGCTATCGGGCATTTCGGGGCCGATCCTTGCGGCCTCACTCGGCCCCTCCTGGGCCCTCCTCTTCTTGGCAGTGGCCTTCATAAGTCTATGGGTCGGGACCTTCATGACTGTGCAACATCGGTCGGGGTCAGTCAAAAAATAAAAAATAAAAAAATCAGAACGAAACAGGAAGACTTTGACTAAGTGTGAGGGAGACTTACCACGGTGGGAGATGAGACCCGCCGACTGGAGGTTTTCTCTATTAGAAGCAGGTTGTACCGAGGGATGTCGGTAGTCAACAGCTGCCCCAACGCTTCTTTGTCTCCAAGATGGACAGTGGAATTCATGTTACCTCGAAGGTCGGCTGAAACAACCACCAACTCTTCTGAGCTTAGAGGATGTAGAAAGAGCGAAAGAGAGAGACTCAAGGAGTAATGTGGAGATGATGGCAGAGGACGTCGAAGGCACTAACGACCCGAAGAGAGTTCGGGACCAACTGAGAAGGGGTCAAGGAGTAATAGTCAAGGAGGTTTATGAAAAAGGAGGAAAGGTAAGCGGAGGCCCACCCTCAGGGAAATTTCATAAATGGCCACTCGGCCTGGTCGAGATGAGATCACTCTATCATCGGGGGTCGGGAGATAGAGCCCGACATTCCGAGGGATTTTGTAACGGGCCTGGATGTTTGCCAAATCCTGGCCTGTCACCGTGGAGGCGACCCCTTCCAGGGATTCCGCCCCCACCCTCGAGGAGGTGCCGGCCTCCGCCTGGCGTCTCCTCAATGGGGCCCTGCCAGCCGCCGCCGGGCACCTCCCTGCGGGAGCCTCCCCGGCGACCCACCGCTGGGCCAAAAGGATGCGGTCCTCCAAATCAGAGGACCACTCAAGAGGAGGTAAAGGAGAAGAGGGAGAAGAAGGAGAAGCATGAAGCCTCTCGAGAGAAGGACGAACCTCTGAATCGTCCTCCGAGGTCCAGGACTGAGAACTCATTGATGGAAGAAGGAACAGAGAGGTCTAGAAGAGACAAAGAGCTGACCTGGGGAAGAAAATGGTGTGCGCGGGCTCTCAGGTTGCAGGGAAGACTAGGAGGCAGAAAATCAGAGAATCAGAGGAAGAAGACAACGATGGCAGGAGCAGTGTGGCCAGATTCAACCCCCCACCGGAGTTTTATTCAGTTCCGAATTATCCCACCTTGTCTCGTCAGCCACGCGGACTTCCACCATAGGCTGGGCTGCCTCGGTGACCGCTCGATGCGTGATACGATCTGCCTCCGGCCAATGATGGGATGCCACTGACATTGTCGTTATGATGGGCAATGATGGCGCGACATTCCTCACAGACTTCCAAGGATCAACCTTGCTTCAAGGACGATCCCCGCAGATCGGATGGACGGTAGTGGCCACCCTTTCACATTCCACATGACGCCCGCATAAAGTCATTGCAGCGCCCAGAGACACGTGTTCGGGGGTGGTTCACAAAGGATGGGGATTAGCCACTCGGGAGGTGACATCCCTTTCGCCTTGCTGGGATGGGCCCACTCCGTCTCAGGGGTGAGGGGGCATCTGATATGGCTGATCCAATGCCGTCAGAATAAACGGTAACGGCGGCTGACGGAGGCCCTCTCGGCCTCCTGAGCCCCCTCGGTATCCAATGAACAGTATCTCAACCCCCAAGACCCCCTCGGTCTCGGGCTACATGAACAGTGCCCGGCTTCGAGTTCCAATCTCAACCTCGAGCCATAGCTCCCAAGCCCTATGAACAGTATCTCAACCCCCGAGACCCCCTCGGTCTCGGGCTACATGAACAGTGCCCGGCTTCGAGTTCCAGTCTCAGCCTTGAGCCACAGCTCTCGGGCCCTATGAACAGTATCTCAACCTCCGAGACCCCCTCGGTCTCGGGCTACATGAACAGTGCCCGGCTTCGAGTTCCAGTCATCCTCGAGCCATAGCTCCTGGACCCTATGAACAGTATCTCAACCCCCGAGACTCCCTCGGTCTTGGGCTACATGAACAGTGCCCGGTTTCGAGTTCCAGTCAGCCTTGAGCCACAGCTCCCGGACCCTATGAACAGTATCTCAACCCCAGAGACTCCCTCGGTCTCGGGCTGCATGAACAGTGCTCGATACATGGTCTGGCCCTTGAGCCCAGCAGCCTATAGCCTCGGGCCACCTTGCATGCCCGCGTGGTCCGCCGCACATCCGTAGCAGTGTGTGGCCATACCTCATAACGGCGTATGGTCCATCGTGTGCCTGTCACTGTGCATGACCATACCCCATTACAGCGTACGGTCCACCACCCGCCTACAACTATGCGCGGTCACATCCGGCAGCGGCGCACACCAGGTATAACCACGTACGGATGCGAGACACCTGTGAGGCCGTACTGACAGGTGACGCAGGACACCTCCGACGTGCACGGTGACAGTACGATCTGTCACTGTCAGCCTCATCTTTTTGTCCGTTATTGAACGAGGTGCCTTGAAATCAGCAATCTTCCGGAACGGAAGGGTGTATCTTCGAATAGGTATAAAAGCACACACTCTCACTGTAAGTAGGGATCCAAGAACTCTGGTTTTTCTAGCTTCTCCCTACTAGTTAAACCCAAACTTTTAGCTTCCTTTTGCTAGTCAGTTCTCGTCTGTTTCCGAGTGACTAACTTGAGCGTCGGAGGGTCTCCATCGGAGCATCCGGTCTTCGGGGACTTTTCTTGCAGGAGTCCGACGAGAAGAACTTCCGTTTCCCTGGCGTTTGAAGAAAGTGACCCGGCGTCAACAGAGCTTGTTGTTGTTTCCAATGGCAAATTCTTATCCTAATCCAGTACAAACGGCTCGTGGGTCGTATATGATAACAAGTTTACCATTGCGTGGCTTTAATTCCTTCTCTACTTCAAGTTTGGATCTACCTTTAGCCTCTCAAAATCTAATTTGTATCCCTTTTTTAGTGTCAATGCCCTTCATCAACCTCTATCTCGAAAGCTTCAGAATGGTGTTTTAAACTTTTGGCATCGAGATTTTGACCACTAAAGCTGGTCAATGCCCGAAGACTTGACAACCTTAGGTTGTTAATTAGGCCTTTCATATTAAGTCTTACACATTATAGGATATTAAACTTTTTTAACATTAGGTTATTATAAAGCACAAGCTTTAAACGATTATCCATGATCGTCGAGCATCCCATGAGGTTCAAGCGTTACAAATTTCTTTGTGCTCTCCTTGATAGCTATAAAAGATCATTATCGGTTATCTTCTCACTCAAGAAAGAATCTATCTCAGTGCATCTCTATAAGAGAGAATCATTTTATACCATTAAATGCAACAATGTATAGACCCTTTCGGTAGAGAGATCTCAACACCTAGATAACTTAGTGCAAAGAGCAAACTCTCATATATCCTCGATAGAAAGAATTACTTCAGCATCTCTGGAGTATAAGAACTTCCCCACATCTACAACATGCTCAAAAACTCCATGTCGAGTTTCATATCTCGAGGAAGAGGATACCAAGCAAACCAAGGTCTTCAAAAAAGGCACTACCTTTCAATTATATATCTACAATCAATGGTTTGATAAAGATCTGTGCGCTCTCTCTTAGCTCATCCTTGATCATGTGCTCTACCCAAAAAAGAGCATGGTCAATATATCTAAGTTAGAAAGCTGAGCAATGCCGCCACGAGTCTAAAAGAATTGAATCTGTTGGTAGTTATGGAGGACAGCAAGGTGAGATATAATGGGCTAGAGAGGATTTTTAATGGCATTACTATACCTGTTCCATTCATGATCTCTCTTGATTGATGCTATTCAATTTTTTGATTCTAACGAGAGAGTAGTAGCATCAGCCATAATGATTCATTTATTGAACCAATAAAATTAAGAGTTCAAATATTTATACTAAAAAACTATGAATTATTAGAAGCTTTGAACACACAATCCTCTAATTTGAAAGCTTATATCTTTGATATGATGTACAATGTCATATTTTTGATATATATCAAATGCATCAAATTTAAATAAATAATAATAGGAGCAAAATAATAATTAAAAAATATTAAAGAAAGAATCATCATCCTGTTATTCTTCTTTCGGCACCCGCTGCCTACAGGAACGTTGCAAAGAGCACCACCAGTTGAATATCATGAATTTTAAGATAATTATTTTGAATTCTTAAAAAAGTTTTTATGCATCAATTTTCGATACAATAAAGAGCGCATCGAACATGCGGATTGGTTGCACGCCTGTGCCATCGCTTGTGCGATGCATGCCATAATTTATTAGATCGCGATATGTATGGTATATGGATGCATGATTAATAGATATGCTCAATGCATATTTTATACATCAAATATATATATATATATATATATATATATATAGAGGTGCATAAAGGCTTTCCTTTTGAATTCTTACAAGGTAATGCTATATATTTATAACGCTACTACATGCTAATTGGTATGATTCTCACGGTATGCCACATGTTGGTATCAAAAGTATGGCTTGCCCAGTGCCCGTTCTACTCCACTACCGACGTGGTAGACGTACGTGCTCAAATTATTAAGCCGAAGAAGTAAATAAGAAACTGTCTCCGTGAAGCAACCGCCTGGAAACCGTACGAATTGTGTTGATGGATTCCAGTCGCATCAGATGGCCGGCAAAATTTCGACTCCCGAATCAAGAAGAGCCAGCGAGGGTGGTATAATGGTGATGATATCTCTGTCCGGTAGAGGCTCAGGGTTTCAGCCGGAGGATGCCCGTTCACGGGTGCCTTTGATCACGGCAGCCCGTACGATTCTGGTCGTCCAATTAATGTTCGCCTCCAACTCTGGACAACAGGATTGAGGCGGGTCCACTGGATCGAAGGGTCACTATTTGGTAAAATAGGGTCAACGAGGGAACTGATGTCACGTCCCTTCGGCCGATGTACGATCAAGGAAGTCGTTGCTGTAATTTTTTTTTTTTTTTTTTTTCAGCTTAGCTTCGAATCTGAATGCTGATTTCTTACTCAAATAAAACCTGCATGGTAATCCTTACACAGAGAGTGTCTCGATGGCCCTCTGTGGAAGACCCTTCGATGTCAAGTCAGTAAAAATTTATAGTAAATAAATGTAAAAAGAAGACTATCGCAGAAGAATTTCTCAAGATGAATGGCCTCTCGAGAACTCAGAGCTCTGCTCAAGTTTTAATGAAGTTTTCAGTCAAAGTGTCAGTGAAAGCATACCTGAGAGACTTTAGGATAAAGGTATTTATAGACGATCACCTGATTCCTTGGGTGCATAATAGGGGGTCCGAAGATGTTCAAATTCGAATCGGATTCGAATCGAGTTTGTTATGAGGCTAGTAATATAGTATCTAGTTAGTTAGAGAATCGACGGCTAGGGGAGCTGGTCGATGCTTTGAGATTCAGTGATTCTATAGGCCCTAGGCCACTTCTGGTATTATTTGCATAATTTTTCGTTCGAGATCTTGTTAAGCTATCATGAATTTGAATTCTTCCGTGCTTGGTTTCGCAGAGTGGTTTAAATGCTTCGATCTGATCGAGGCATAAGGATAGCTCGGTGCAGCCAAAGTATTTGAATGCTTTGGTCTGGCCGAGGCAAGAGGTTAGTTCGGACCGATCAAAGAATAAGATTCGGTTGAAGTATATAATTGTTCAGTACCGTCGGGTATGTGAGGATAGAATACCTTGGTTCTGCCAAAGCATACAAATATCTCGGTCCGAACGAGATCAGAGGACAACTCAGACCTGCTGAGGCGTGAGAATGGTTCGAAAGAATCCAGTCTAAGGATGGTCTAGTTTCGTCAAGGATGGTTCGGCTCTGCCGAAGGTTGTTCGGCTCCGTTGTTTCCTATATATGACAGCTGACTGATCGAATATCGAGATTGGTCTCGACCTTTTTGTCGTGTGCACAAGTGTTGGCGCAATGATAATTTTATCCCTCATCAGAAGTGGTAGGGCAAGACGGCATGTCGAGAGGTCACGTGCGGCATGGCGGGCAAGGCAACCTTGCAAAGGCTAAAATATACCGCTGTTCGCTTAAAGTTAGGGGTGCAACTTGGGTCGGGTTCAGGTTAAACCTGGCCCGTCGAACCCGATTTATAGAAGTGTTTAAACTCATATTTGCCCAATCCGAATCCGAAAGATCCAGGTTTAATCTACCCGATTTGCAATTGACTCGGGTTTGGGTTGACCGCAACCTGAACTCGAGATAACCCGAATCCGAGGGTTACCCGAACGGGGTGTAGCTTATCAGCACCAGGTTTTTGGGGGCGTTGAGGGCACCAGTCGGGTCGGATGAGATGGCTAACTTGAGGGCGAGGAGGGCAAGGCCGTCGGTTGCAGACGAGGAAAAGAATAACAAACATAAAGGCGGACCATCCGCATATTTCATTTCACTTTCCGCCTCCTCCTCTTCTTTGTTTATGGCACCGCCATCCCTGCAACGAGGCGTTGCAACGAGAGAGAGAGCGGAAGAGAGAGGCAGAGCGAGGCCGCGCCTTCTGCGAACCGAGGGTTTTTAGTATTTGAAATGATGAAAATGGATGTAGGTTGGTTCGATCAGACAGAAGTAAATGGACTAATGGAAGACGTGATGGAGGGTGTTTTGATAAATGTGAAGGGATGGTTTTCAAAATGCTTTGGGTTGTGGTGGTGAGCATCAGGAGGCGAGCTAGAATTGGAGCTTTTTTCGGCTTTTGTTGCCTTTTACAGGAGGAGCCCGCGAAATAAAATAACCATCCGGTTTTTAAAAAAATATACCTCCCATGACCGGCACGCCCAAGTCGAAAGCAAGTTGTACGGCATATGGGCTCAGATGTCACGAATCTCGGTGTTCTCTTTGATTCGTGAATGGTAAAGACATCAAGTCAAGCAATGGTCAGTCCCGCATCCTCGACTGCTGCAATTTCTTACCGCAGGGTGAAGTATTGGCTCATTCGCTTTTTTGTTCTTTTATTATGTCTATCTTGCAAGCGAGCTTATCATTCTCTTCGTAAGAGTAAGGTATGAGCTCGGCATGGTATCTTGTTTGATCCCTTTCTCATTTACTTTGTCATTTTTTACTTCGGAAGTGGGATGTGCAACGATGAAGCGAAAGGAAAAAAAACAGAGAGGATCCAATGTAAAGTGGTTTCCGAGAGGGTGTCTTCCTCCGCACCGTCCTATGCCTTAGCTGTCGGAGTTGTTACCTTGCTTATTGATTCTATTTGGCAAACAATTATTTTCTTGCTTCTGTGATGCTAACTAAACATGGCCAATTTTTTTACCTCTATATCTTTTTAAATGCCTCTATGTGAAGACCAACTAGTGTTTTCCAGGTGCAATAAAACTGTAGCAAGGAAGTGGCCGTGCCCGTGGCCCAATCATTTTTTTCTTCAATTTAGGTAAGACTTTTTTTTTTTAATACAATGTTAAAGCCCTGAGTCCAGCTTATGCGTTCGACAAAGGATTTTGTTTTTCCGTCTCTGGGATTCATAATTCGGTGTTTATTTACTTTGAAAAAAGCATTTTTTTTTTTTTTTTTCATCAACCCGAATTTCAATCTGAAACTTAATCCGAACCCGATTTTTAAAAATAGGGTTAGGGTTGAGGTTTTACAAATAGAGTTAGGGTTAGGGTTGATATTTTACAAATAGGGTTAGAGTTAGGGTTGAGGAAAATCCGAGTCTCATGAGCCCGAGTTGCACCCCTACTTAAAGTTCATTTTGCTCCTCAACATTATTAATCAACATAAATTTTGGGTTACCAAAAGTTATACTTTACAGCTGATTATTCAATTTTACATTAATTATATATTAAAAGTTTATATTTATATATAATTATAATATTAAAATAATATTTTTGATTGAATTGTTTTAAATAAAAATTTAGATTATGATAAATAGTATCAGAATGGATTTAGTTTATGACTCATGTAAAACAAAGATAAGAGTAGAGCTGCATGCATAAATAGGTAAGCAATTACATCATGTAGTTTCAAAAATTTCTTAGAAGTCTTATAGTTTTTGAACTCTTTATGAAAATTGCCTCTTTGAGTAAAGATCCTTGCTCTCTGCACATTTGGGTTATATATATTCTTAATTAAATTTGATTGAATTTAAACATGCATTTATATATGCATTAAAAAGCGTCGCTAAACAGTGAAGCATTAAAATACGTCGCTAAATGCGTCGCTATTTAGCAATGAAAATTTTTGGAGTCGCTAATTCGTCGCTATTTAGCGACTAATTTAATGCATCGCTAAATTGCATCGCAGATATTATGGGTAGCAATTACATCGTAATTCTGTCGTTATTTTGCGACGAATATATGCATCGCTATTTCATGAATTTCTTGTAGTGCACACACATACATACATACATACATACATACATACATACATACATACATACATACATA
>UESW01003830.1:1225781-1378826 GCA_900491605.1 Calamus simplicifolius
AAAAAAAAAAAAAAAAACTTGTCCACCCTCTTCGTAGTTTTAAGTATAATGCATTCAAATCCTCGTGAGCCCACTTGTTTGAGATGGCCCAATTTGGCCCGTTACCATTAATCTTCTTTTTCCCTGGATCTCCTTCTCCAATCTTTCTTGCGTCGCCTGGCCACCGTGGTAGCCTGCCAGCCTCCCCGGCCAGCGCATCAGTTCGCATGGCCGACCAACGGCAGGGTTGGCGGGGAGTGACAGGGTGGACCGATGGAGCAGGTGGAGACGAACCCTCTTCAGATTAGCTTCGTATCCCATCCAGAACCATTTTTCTTCTGCTTTCCTTCTCTCCCATTCCCTCTCCCTTCCCCTCTCTTTCTCGTCTGCCTTCCTTTCTTCTTTCTGGCCTTGGTGGAGTTTTTCCAGAGTTCCATTACTGCCGGTGAAGAGTTGGTAAGCCGTTTTAAGAATCCTCTGTTTTTATTTGGAATGCTCTGTTTCAAACTAATTTCTTTTAATTGGACTCATAGGTCCTCTAATTGGTTAAGCCTGTTGGGTAATGGGCTAAAATACGCCTAAATACCCTAATAGGCCTTGAAAGCCCATCACCACCCTTTAGTGTGTAAATAAAAAATTACGGGGACATTTAGTCCCATATCGGAAAGAACAAGAAAGGAAGGTTCAATTATATGGAAACCACTTCCTTGAAGCTTAAGTCCCATATCGTAGCATCACCCTCGCGCGTGTGCAATGGGCACTTTGTAGGCGCACGTGCGCATCGTTGCAAGGAGCTGGCATGCAACCGCCTATCTGATAATGATCATCAGATCACGATGATGAAAAGGCTTATCAGGATAAGGATAGGCTTATCTGATCGGCTGATCTTCATATTACAGCCATGAAAAGGCTTATCCGATCGCCTGATCTGAAGATCACGATGTCTAAAGGGCATATCAAGGGTGATAAGCCCTTAACCCTCACATCCTTTGATTTTAGAATTTAAATTAAATTAAATTCGTAGGGTTGCTTCCAAAGGGTACCTAAAACCTATAAATAGGACCATAGACCTAAGCATTTCATTCATCCCAAGCCATTCCGAATTGAGTTCAATCTGAATCAATTCTAGTCTTCTCCTCTCTTAGGCATTTGCATACTTTCCTAAGGGTAGTATAACAATAGTGCATTGAAAAGAGAGTAGCATTCTTGGTTCGATATTTTTGTGAATTGTAGTGCTACTTTCATCAAAAGGAGACTATTGTATCCTGGGAGACAATCGTCATACTGACCGTAAGCACCATTGCGGGACGAAATTGTCTTAAGGACATAGAGTGAAACTCTAGCCTCAGTCTGATTCATTAGGTACCACCATCTGCCAACATACATCCACCAACAATCTTAAGACAATTTTTTGTGCTACTGAAGTGTTGCTGCAGATGGCTACTATGACGACATCAGTTCAAACCGAGAGACCGGAGAAATTCTCTGGCACGGACTTCAAGAGGTGGCAACAGAAGATGCTGTTCTACCTCACAACTCTGAACCTGGTCAGAGTGCTGAATAAAGATCCGCCTGTCCTGAAGGAAGGGAAGACCGACAAGCAAGTCATTGCTGCGGTGGAGGCATGGAAGCACTCAGACTTCCTTTGCAAGAACTATATCCTGAATGGTCTGGACAATACCCTGTACAATGTGTACAATAGTATTGCTACTGCCAAAGAGTTATGAGCATCCCTGGACAAAAAGTACAAGACAGAGGATGCTGGACACAAGAAATTTGTGGTTGGAAGGTTCCTAGACTACAAAATGGTCGACCACAAAACCGTTATGGAGCAAGTCCAAGAGCTCCAGATCATCCTGCATGAGATACATGCAGAGAGAATGTCTCTCAGTGAGTCATTCCAGGTAGCTGCTATCATAGAGAAGCTACCACCATTATGGAAGGACTTCAAGAACTACCTGAAGCATAAGCGGAAGGAGATGGGACTTGAAGACCTAATTGTCCGCCTGAGGATCGAGGAGGACAATAAGAGCCAAGACAAGAAGACAGGAGAACAACCTGCTGAGCCAAAGGCCAACCTCATAGAAGGAAGAAAGAAACGCAAGTTTCCAGGCGAAGGCTTTCAACAGAAGAAGGGCAATCCTAAGAAATATAAATTCAAGGGAAAGTGCTTTGTTTGTGGAAAGCAAGGACACAAATCCAAGGACTGTCGTTTCAAGGATAAAGAAAGGAAAGAGGTCAACATTACTGAAACCCTATCCAAAGAGGTATCCGAGATGATGCTGTCAGCTGTTGTATTTGAAGCAAACATAGTTGACAAAGCAAATGAATGGTACATCGACACTGGAGCTACCAGATATGTCTGCTCTGATAAGAGTATGTTCTCATCATATACTCCTATCAATGGTAGAAATTTGGTCATGGGTAACTCCGCTACATCCAAGATAGAAGGACTTGGCCGCATCATTATGAAGATGACATCTGGCAAGGAGCTTCTACTGAATGACGTGCTATATGTCCATGACATCCGGAAGAATCTTATATCAGGCTCCCTCCTAAGCAAACATGGCTTTAGGATGGTCTTTGAGTCTGATAAATTTGTACTCACTAAGGGGGGATATTTATTGGTAGGGGTTACTTGAATAATGGATTATTCAAGGTGAATGTAATGACTATACATAGAAACCTTGAAATAAATAAAGCTTCTTCTTCTGCTTATATGGTTGACTCTTCTTGTCTATGGCATGATAGATTAGGACATGTGAATTTAATTCATTACGAAAATTAATGAATTTAGAATTATTACCTAATCGTGAAATCGATCCACATTACAAGTGTGAAGTGTGTGTTGAAGCTAAGTTAGCAAAAACACCATTTCAATCAGTTGAAAGAAAATACTAAACCTCTTGACTTAATTCACAGTGATCTATGTGACTTAAAGTCAGTTCAAACTAGAGGAGGCAAAAGTATTTTATAATATTTATTGATGATTCAACTAGATACTGCATGTGTATCTACTAAAGTCTAAGGATGAGGCCTTAGAAATGTTTAAATGTTATAAGAATGAAGTTGAAAATCAACTTGGAAAAAAGATTAAGGCCATAAGGAGTGATAGATGTGGTGAATACGATGCACCTTTTGACGAATTCTGTCAAGAGCATGGCATTATTCATCAAACTACTGCTCCTTATTCTCCCCAATCTAATGGAATTGCGGAACGTAAAAACCGTACATTAAAAGAAATGATGAATGCTATGTTAATAAATTTGGTACACCACAGAATTTATGGGGAGAAGCAATTCTTTCAGCAAATCATATTCTTAATAAGATACCTCTTAAGAAGAAGGAAATTACTCCATATGAGTTATGGAAAGGAAAGAAGCCTTCTTACAATTACTTAAGAGTGTGGGGGTGTCTAGCTAAAGTAGCTATCCGGACCCCAAAAAGGTCAAAATAGGACCTAAAACTGTTGATTGTATATTTATTGGTTATGCACATAATAGTAGTGCTTATCGCTTTCTTGTGTATAAATCAGATAAACTGATATACAGAAAAATATAATCATGGAATCAAGGAATGCAACATTCTTTGAAGATATATTTCCAAGTAAAAAGAAATTAGAAATAAGTTCAAATAAAAGAACTTATGATGATAATACTGCTAGTAGTAGTCATCAGAAGAATATCCTGAAGATGAACCCAGACGCAGTAAGAGACCAAGAGTTGCGAAGTCTTTTGGTCCTGATTATGTAACTTATATGTTACAAGATGAACCTCAGACATTCAAGGAGGCAATATCTAATCCAGAAGCACCCTTTTGGAAAGAAGCTGTCAATAATGAAATTGAGTCCATCATGCATAATCATACCTGGGAGTTGGTAGACTTACTATCTGGTATGAAACCTTTAGGGTGCAAGTGGATCTTTAAGAAAAAGCTAAAGGCTGATAGATCAATTGACAAGTATAAAGCCAGATTAGTGGCTAAGGGCTTCAAACAAAAAGAAGGTATAGACTTCTTTGATACCTATTCACCAGTAAGTAGAATAACATCTATAAGAATGTTAATCACTTTTGCAGCCATTAACAATCTTGAAATTTATCAAATGGATGTTAAAACTGCTTTTCTGAATGGTGAATTAGATGAAGAAATATACATGGAACAACCTGAGGGATTTATTGTTCCAGGACAAGAAAAGAAGGTGTGTAGACTTGTTAAATCCTTATATGGATTAAAGCAAGCACCTAAGCAATGGCATATAAAATTTGATAATGTCATGTTATCAAATGGATTCAAAATAAATGAATGTGATAAATGTATATATGCCAAAATCCTGCCTGAAGGGTATGTGATAATCTACTTATATGTAGATGACCTGTTAATCATTGGTAGTAATACAGAAATGATTAAACAGACAAAGAAAATGTTAATCAAACATTTTGATATGAAAATATGGGTGTTGCAGATGTTATACTAGGGATTCGAATCACTAGAACATTTGAAGAAATAATATTATCTCAATCTCATTATATTGAGAAAATATTAAATAAGTATAAAAGTATGATACTAGCCCGGTGAAAACACCTGTAGATGTTAATCTATATTTGGCTAAGTATACTGGAGAACCCATATCTCAATTGGAATACTCACGTATAATTGGCAGTTTAATGTATGTTATGAATTGCACTCGTCCTGACATAGCATATGCTGTCAATAAGTTGAGTAGATTTACAAGTAATCCAGGTCCAAATCATTGGACAGCTTAATAAGGGTATTAAGATATCTGCGATATACCCTAAGTTATGGATTACATTATTCAAGATATCTAGCTGTAATAGAAGGATACAGTGATGCAAATTAGATATCTAACACAGAAGATACAAAATCCATAAATGGATATGTATTCACCTTAGGAGGAGGTGTTGTGTCATGGAAATCTTCTAAGCAAACATGTATAGCTCGATCCACTATGGAATCTGAGTTTATTGCCTTAGAAAAGGCAGCTGAAGAAGCAGAATGGCTTCGAAACCTTTTAGAAGATATTCCATGTTGGTCAAAGCCTGTGTCTGCAATATGCATACATTGTGATAGTCAATCGGCAATTTGCAGAGCACAGAATAAAATGTATAATGGTAAGTCTAGATATACGTCGCAGACATAATACCATTAAGCAGTTACTTAAAATTGGTGTAATTTCTATTGACTATGTTCAGTCAAAGAAAAACCTAGTGGATCCATTAACAAAGGGGTTACCAAGAGATCAAGTAAATTGTTTATCGAGGGGAATGGGTTTAAAACCTATAACTGAAAAATCTTTATAATGGATACCCAACCTAGCTGACTGGAGATCCCAAGATCCAGGTTCAAAAGGGACAACTAAATTATGAAGAGACTTGATAGCACTAAGGATGTACAATCCTACTCATTCCTATGATAATTGGTGCTACCTGCTAAAGGTACTAGGATAAGCATTGCTTTTAATGATTCTTATGACATGAACATTCATGTGGGGTATAGCAAGATACTCTTAATAAGAATCACCTATGTGAGTGTGAACTGGGCCAATTCTATGAGAATTTTAAGGTTTAATTCTCTGAAGCACTCATGAGACAAGGAGTTGTTCGGGGCTAAAATGAATACAACCATGAGAACCAAAAGAATGCTCGGGAAGAAGTTGCGTGATTGTTATTGTCTTAGTTTACACAAAACGCTGAAAGGTTCAAGACATCATGTTCACCTTTTAGCAAGTAAACTCGATAATAACTCACTAAGGAAGGTTCAAAGCCACAAGCTACCTATCCCGATACAACTTCATCCCATTATACTCTATTTAGTGTGTCTGCATATTCATTTGCATTAAAATCCTTTTATGTGGGGGTTTGCCTTTGCTGATCTTTGATGATCATTGATCTAAGTCCAATTTCCATTCATGTGGAGGATTGTTGGGTAATGGGCCAAAATACGCCTAAATACCCTAATGGGCCTTGAAAGCCCATCACCGCCCTTTAGTGTGTGAATGAGAAATTGCGGGGACATTTAGTCCCATATCGGAAAGAATAAGAAAGGAAGGTTCACTTATATGGAAACCACTTCTTGAAGCTTAAGTTTCTTAGGCTCACCATAAGTGGAGAGCATCACCTTCAAGCATGCGTGTGTGCGAAGGGCGCAATGGGCGCTTTGTAGGCGCACTTTGCACTTTACACGTGCGCATCATCGCGAGGAGCTTGAGTGGCTTTAAATTTTTTCTAGATCATGATGATCCGATGGTGGAGACTGATCGGATCAAGATAAGGGGCTAAGATCAATTGATCGTTGATCGATCGGATGAAGGGTCAGATGTTGTGATCAAATCATAATCGTGATCGTGATCCAATGGTTGACACCCATCGTTGACCAATCAACAGGACGGTTGGTGATAAGGCATCCGTCCGATCGTCGGTTGGTGATAAGGCCCACATTCGATCATCGGTTAGAGATAAGTCAACGGTCCGATCATGAAAAGGCATATTAAAGACATGCAACCGCCTATCTGATAACGTGATCATCAGATCACGATGATGAAAAGGCTTATCAGGATAAGGATAGGCTTATCTGATCGGCTGATCTTTATATCACAGCCATGAAAAGGCTTATCCGATCGCCTGATCTAAAGATCACGATGTCTAAAGGGCATATCAAGGGTGATAAGCCCTTAACCCTCACATCCTTTGATTTTAGAATTTAAATTAAATTAAATTCGTAGGGTTGCTTCCAAAGGATACCTAAAACCTATAAATAGGACCCTAGACCTAAGCATTTCATTCATCCCAAGCCATTCCGAATTGAGTTCAATCTGAATCAATTCTAGTCTTCTCCTCTCTTAGGCATTTGCATACTTTCCTAAGGGTAGTATAGCAATAGTGCATTGAAAAGAGAGTAGCATTCTTGGTTTGATATTTTTGGTGAATTGTAGTGCTGCTTTCATCAAAAGGAGACTGTTGTATCCTGTGAGATAATCGTCATACTGACCGTAAGCACCATTGCGGGACGAAATTGTCTTAAGAACATAGAGTGAAACTCTAGCCTCAGTCTGATTCATTAGGTAGCCATCATCTGCCAACATACACCCACCAACAAAGCCATGGGCAGGGAAGCTTTCCGGAGACCTTAGCTCTGACCTTCATCGCCGGGTGCCACAGTTAGCAGCTGGGCGACCATCGATAATGATAGAGATATAGACTAAAAGATATGCTTTATGTTATGTCTTTACATTTTAATGAGAATTCATTTTGAGCAATGTGTGCCATTTACTATATATGTGCATGTGTCTAGTATTTACAAAGAGTATTTGATCTAGTGTGTAGAGTACGGCTTACACACAGAAGACTAGATCATCGGTTCTTTTGGAATACAAGTTTATTGTTCACAGTTTTAGATGGAATTGGACACACCATCAGTAGAACTGTAGCACAAATTTTTAGTAGGTCTGTCTTGACTACGGGGAATGGTTTATTCTAACTATTTGTGCTAGTACACTTTGTGTGTATTGAACAGGACCCAGTTGAGTTAATTATTTTATACTGACTTTATAAAATAATTTAAAACTCATGAATATTATGATTACTTATGCTCTTAATCCGAATTCTATTTCTAGACACGTGTATGTAGTGATTATTGCTTTGATTACACATAGAGTGAGATTCTATATGAGTCAATAAACTCAGTGGGTTGGGCAATAACATTATATATATGGTGAATATTAATAGTTGAAGGAATCCACGTCCTGTTAATTTGGATTGATGATATCCCCTTGAGAAAGCTTATAAGTTTTGATTGTATCAAATCTTGCAAGTGGATTTTGAATCCGATACATCAAATAAGTTAAGTGGATAAGTCTCAAGGATAATAACAGCCAATTAAATTATATTATCAGTAATTAAATTTAATTGGTGGATATCTGTAATCTTAACGTGGGGAGATAATAAGTATTTAATATTAAGGCTCGAAAATATAAATTCGAATGTGATTAGGAGTACAATTATAATTCTTTAGTGGAATGAATTGTAATTACGTAATTGAATCCTAACCTGGGATAGGATTAGGAGATTTAATTACGTGGGAAGTCCTTTTCATATTTGCCTATTGGTCCCTGTTGTAGCCCTATAAATACCCTCTCAGTTGGTTGCTAGGGTTAACGTTTTTGAGGAAAAAGAAAAACAAGAAACCCTAGGTCGGCCGAGAGATCCCACCATCTTGTGAGAGAAGGAAGGTATTTTCGGGAATACGGCGGAAGGCTGAGAGGTTGAGGTCGAGCAATCAAATCAAGCTGTTCCAACGTTCAAGTCTGAAGGTATAATCTTATACTCATAGATTAGAACGGTAAAAGATTTTTGTATTACTCATATACGCTATAGTCATGATCTTGGGGGTATTCCGCACTCCCCAACAGATAAACCACTACCCCCCATGCCCTGTTCTTTGGTTGGGTTATCCGTTGGAGGCCAGCCATGGTCGACCTTGGGTGGGAAGAAAGGCAACCGGCCCCTCTTCCATCGGTTAGATGGTTAACCGGGTCCACGTGGGCTGGTTTTGGGTCCAAGCCAAATGCCATCTAAGTGGATCAGGCGGGTTATTTCCGATTAAACCAAAGCCCGGTCAGGTGGAACCCTAAGGCTAGCGATCTCTATTACGTAGTCGTGTTGAGCCTTACCCAACTCAGTCGGGTCCGAACCTTACTGTATTGGGTTCGGTTAAGTGGAACCAGTGGACTCTAACCGGTCCTAGGTTGAACCGGTTTAAAGGTTCTTGTGGCTGGTTCGGCCTGGTGCGGTCCAATCTAGCTGGACCAAACCCTAAGCCCAAATTGTCTTAGATTGGATGACCCAATTTGATTGCCTTGAGTATTTGGAAAAGTCCTTTCATACCGCATGCCTGTAGGAGCGCACAAACCGTACAAGGTGATTGATCATGCATGCATAAGATTGCACATACGGTGCAAAAAAAGAATAAAAATATTCTTGAGCACATGCAACCACATGCTCACAAGCTAATCATTGCACCCAATGCGCGTATCTTGCACCGCAAGCGGTGCGCAAAGAACTTTCATTGTATTTTTCATGCCTGAATGTTGTAGGTCAAGACTCATATCAAGGAAAAGACTTTGTACACTGCATTCGGTGCAGCAAGTCCTATGTGGATTGCATCGCCCCTCCTTATTGGTCTACATACATACAACATCCATTAAAAAATGTTAAGACAGCTTTACGACATCCCAAGGAAAAAAATTACGATACCTCAGTTTTAAACTTACGACATCATAGTTATAAAATTAAGACACCCGTTCAGAAAGCAAAAAAAAAATTATGATACCCTAGTTCTAAACTTACGACACCGTAGTTATAAAATTAAGACATTCATTCAGAAAACGTGTTTGTACACAAATTCAAAAAAAAAAAGCTGAACCGGTATTAATGTACGTCACGTCAAAAGTTAAGATGACTCCTCAATTTTAAACTTACGACACCGTAGTTATAAAATTAAGATATCCATTCAGAAAGCAAAAAAATTACGACACCCAATTTTAAACTTACGACACCGTAGTTATAAAATTACAATACCCACTCAGAAAATGTGTCTGTACACAAATTTCAAAAAAAAGCTGAACGGGTATTAATGCATGTTAGCCAGCTTTTTTTTCAAACTTTAGACTTAGATCGAACGGGGTGTTCACTTCTTTGAACTTCAAATGTTTGAACTTGTGTAACACTTTCTCAACATAATGTGATTGACCAAGTTCAAAACCTCCACTATTTTATTTCACTTTGATGCCCAAAATAGTATCAACTTGTCCAAGATCTTTCATCTAGAAAGTAGATGATAGAAACCTCTTCGTTTCTTATATGCCTTTCAATTCATTGCCAATGATCAACATATCATCATTATAAAGGCACACATATACCACAAAGTCACCATGCACTTTAGTATATAACACTTGTCAAAAATGTTGTAAACAAATCCATTTGAGAGTATGACTGAGTCAAACTTCTCATGCCATTATTTGGGCACTTGTTTCAATCCATACAAGGATTTGACAAGCTTGCACACTTTATGTTCATTGCCCAGTAGAACAAAACCCTCTGATTATTCCATATAGATCTTCTCATCGAGATCACCATTTAGGAATGCCGTTTTGACATCCATTTGATGAACATAAAGGTTGTGCAATAAAGCCAATGCAAACAATACTATAATTGTTGTTATTCTAGCTACAAGTGCATATGTATCAAAATAGTCAATTTCTTTCTTTTGTCGAAAACCTTTAGCTACTAGTCTAGCCTTATAAGTATTTAAAGTGCCATCACTATGATACTTCTTCTTAAACACCCATTTGCTACCAATAGGCTTAGAACCTTTGGATAAATCGACAAGCTCCCAAGTATGGTTTGACATAATAGAATCCATCTCATCTTGAATAGCTTCCTTTCAAAAAGCAGAATCTCTTGAAGCCATTGCTTCCTTAAAGGTTTTAGGATCGTCTTTCACTTGAAGAACAATAGGTACCTTACGAATAAAATTCTCTCGACTTCCTTCTACCAAATAGAAAGAAATGAGTTAAGAATCTACCTCTTCGGGTCCTAAATCCTTAACTTTTCGGATTCTCTTACTTTTTTGAAGTTTCGGTTGTTCTTCTTCAACAACCTTTGAAGTATTCTCCTCGCAAGAATCTTCATTTATGGGACTTTGAGAATTCTTTCCGAAAGTGGTCAAAGTCTCAAAGAACTCCACATCTCTAGGTTCTATTATCACATTAGACTCCAAATTAAGGAGCCTATAGGCCTTGCTATTTGTAGCATATCCTACAAAAGTGCATCTAATTCCACGAGGATCCAACTTGGTCCTTTTAGAATCAGTGTTCTTATAATAAGCAAGACATCCCCACACTTTAAAATAGCATATATTAGGCTTTCTGCCTTTTCATAACTCATATGGAGAGGTCTTATTCTTTTTAGTAGTAATTCTATTAAGAATATGACATGCAGATAATAATGCTTCACCCCATAAATTAAAAGGCAATTCATAATACAACAACATGGCATTTATCATCTCTAGAAATATTGTATTTTTACGTTCTGCTAACCCATTCTGTTCGGATATGCATGGTGCAGAACACTCATGTATGATTCTGTTTTGTTCATAAAACACATTAAAATCATTAGAAAAATATTCTTCACCCCTATCACTTCTAAAGATTTTAATATTTCTACCTAATTGATTTTCAACTTATGCTTTATAAACTTTAAAAGCATGAAAAGCCTCATCTTTGTGCTTAAGTAAGTAAATGTATGTATATTTAGAGTAATCATCAATAAAAGTAATTAATATCTATTACCACATATAGTTAATATACCATTTAACTCATAAATATCACTATGCATAAGTTCTAGCAAATTAGTATTTCTCTCTACACTATGAAATGACTTCTTAGTCATCTTTGATTAATACAAATTTCACATTTTTTAAACGTATCAACATTGCAAGAAATCATGCACATTTAATTAATCTTTTCATAGTGCTAATACCAACATGTGCTAATATACCATGCCATAAAGTAACGGAATCATCAATATAAGCAAAAAATATAATAATATTATTATTATTGTCAACAATACAAAGCTTGACCATTCTATCAGTAGAATAGCTTTTCCAATAAAAACACCATTGCGGGATAGTATAAGTTTTCCGACTCAAATACACTTTTAATTTTTTATTTGCCCAATAAATTCCCACTAATAATATTCCTCATCATATCCGGCACATACAACACATTGATTAAAGTGATCTTCTTATTGGATGTGAAGTGGAGATCCACGCTCTTTCCCAAGTACCTTGGACCGGCCTTCATTGTCCATTTAAATTTCTTATCCATCGGTGAAACAAGTATCATACCACCAACCAGGAACTTTGCCTTTGACTACCATGACTTCGCTCACGGTGGCGACAATCTCATCGTCTACTTCGGTTGCATTCGCCTCATTGGTTTGCCCTTTTCGGTGCTTGCAATCACGAGCAAAGTGCCCATATTTGCCACAAACAAAGCAACTCACATAAGACTTATTTTTGTTAGATTTTTTGAACTTATCTTGATTCTTTTTGAGACCAAGTTTATTCTCTTTAGATTTCTTAAACTTCTTATGATTGCTCACAGCATTTGTCTTTGAAATTCTAATATCTATTTTTCCAAGCTTTTCATGCACCCTCGATTCCTCCTCGATTCAAAGGTGTTTTTGTAATTGTTTCAAGGAATAATCCTCGGAGTTGTGAAGAAGTTTCTTCCTAAATCCATTCCAAGATGGTGGCAACTTTGCAATAATTGCACTGACTTGGAAAGGTTCGGGAACTTCTATCTTTACAGCTATCAACTTGTTGACGATAATATGCAACTCATGCACTTGTGCAAGAATTGCTTTCTCATCATTCATCTTGAAATCAAAGTATTTAGAGATGAAAATTTTTTAGTACCTTCTTTCTCAGCCTTATACTTGAATTCAATGCATTCCAAATCTCCCGCATAGATTATGTGTTGGTGTAGAGGTCGTAGAAGCGATCTGACAATGCGTTGAGAATGTGTCTACGACATATAAGTTCAACTTTACGCCTCTTCTTTCTTTCAGTCTTTAGTTCATCAGAGTCGTTCGTGGTAAATTCAAAAATTAGGGCTAAATCTGGATCCAACACATAGAAGATCTTCAACACCATGAGTAAGAACTTGATTTTGTCTTGCCATCGTGTGAAATTGGTGCCATCAAAACGATCCAATCTCACGAGGTCTTGGTTCATGAGTTTGATTATGGATACGGTAGTCTCGGTCTCTATGCAAATAATGCTTAAGATTGTTGAACTAGATATTGATAATGATAAGAATAAGGATAAGGACCGAGAGAGATTAAGTTAAGGATAGGCTTGAATCACGCACGGAACGCTTTTCTTAAGCGTTATTTGCACCAGCGTTATTTGCACCTTCTCGAATGCTCTATGGGTGAATAGCAAATATGCCGCAGGATATGACGGTGAATAGCAAATACGCACAAGCTTTATCGAGTCGAGTTTGCATTGTAGACAAGAACTTTTTCTTGATGTGATTTTGTTTATGGATCTGTTTTTGGATTTATATACTCTTCTTTATATAGCCTCCATCAACAATAGCCTACTGTTATCAAATCTTAAATGACCATTACTCAAATTAATGACCATTCAGTTACAAATATGAATGGTCAAGATCAAGAGGTTACACCAACCAAATTATCATTACTCAAATTAATGACCATTCAGTTACAAATATGAATGATCATAGAAGATCAAAAGACTACACTTCTCTAAATACATTCACAAACACCTATTTAATTTATTTAAACAAAAACTAAATTAATTTACCTCTAGCCATCTCTTCAAGTATACGTAACTAAGCTTTACAGGGATGGTAACTAATGTGGCTAATAAAACCACGTGGGCAATCGTGGCAAAATCAACTACATGGCATGGCCACGTCGGCCCTGGCATCTCCAAGCGAGCCGAGGTGGCCCCAACTTTCTCAAGTCGGCCCCGGCATCTCTAGGCGAGCCGAGGCGGCCCCGACTTCCTCAAGTCGGCCCCGTCGGCCCTGGCATTTCCAAGCGAATCGAAGCGGCCCCGACTTCCTCAAGTCGGCCCCGGCATCTCCAGGCGAGCCGAGGCGGCCCCGACTTTCTCAAGTCGGCCTCATCGGCCCCGGCATCTCCAGGTAAGCCGAGGCAGTCCCAACTTCCTCAAGTCAGCCCCGGCATCTCCAAGCGAGCCGAGGCAGCTCCGACTTCCTCAAGTCGGCCCCACATCTGCCAGGACCATCAGCTCTCTGACCCGCATGGACTGACACGGCCTGGTCCACCTGCCGCCTGACCATGCCGTTGATAGGACCAGGCCTACTTGCCAAGTAGTTCCGCCGACTGATGGGACCTGGCCCACCAACCGCCAGTTTCTTCCTCTCCGATAGGACATGACCTACCAATCAGTCCAAATTTACATAAATCTCACGTACTCCACGACATCTTTCCCTCGTGTAATTTCACATAGTTGATCTCCATGCAAGTTCCAACCAATAGCTCCTCCCTCTCCGATTGGACAGGACCTACCAATCAGTCCAAATTTACATAACTCCCACGTCCTCTGCGGACATCTTTCCCTCGCGGAATTCCACGTAGTTGATCTCCATGCACATTTCAACTACCTATAAAATGGTAAGTCCACCGGAGACTCAGGTATGCAAACATAAACACTCACTTATTTTCTCACCACAGAAAACCTCCACCCCTTGGAGCCTTCTCTGCCCTAAAGAGCTCTCTTGAGCTCTTCTTCAGCTGTGACCTTGGTTGCTGACTTGGGCATCGGAGGGTCCCTACCGGAGCACCCCTCCGATCTTGGGATTTCTTGCAAGTTGTCCAGCTAGGCAAGAATCCCACTAGCAAATAGGTTATTCTCCCCTGCGCTCAAGACCAGTGATCGGGCGTCATCAGATTGGCGCGCCAGAAGGGGTGGAAGAAGAAAGAAAGCGCGAACCCTACAGTCTTCACTCGCAAGCTTTCCCTCATTTTTTCTTTATCGAACCATGGTGGTGACGAGCTCAAGACGCTTCTACCAGTTGCCCTGGGGGGCATCCCCCACCGGCTAGGCAGCAGGAAACTAACCTCCCTACTACCGATCCTCCCATCGTCTTCCCACCACCAGATGTAGCTGCCCCAGCTGATCAGCTGGCGACCCTTACCCAACAAGTCCAAGCCCTCACCGCCATGGTCCACGGGCTCTAGGAGCAACAGTCCGTGGACACCCAACACCAACAGCTCTCCCGCCTGCTAGTCAGCAGTCTGCGAGGAAAGGTTCTCTTCGGCGAGAGACCATCCATCGCCAAGCTTCCCTGGGAAGCCCCGTCGCGAGCCCCTCAAAAGGCCACGATCCTCTGGCTGTGGCACGAGCAAGCTTCCTTCGGAGCCACGGTGCCAAGAGGAGCCAAGGAAGAAGTCTCACCTTCCGCGCCCCTCACCGTCTTCTTCTTTTTCTTCGTCCTCCAAGCCATCCAGGAGGGCCCCGACAATCAGCCACCAGGCTGAGGAGCGCCTGGATGAGTACCATCGGCGGCTGGACGAGCTCACCAGGAAGATCAACAACCAGCCGAAGGAAGAGTAAGACACTCCTCCTCCCTACACCCGCTGGATATTGGAGGAGCCCGTACCCTCCAGATTCTATTTTCCTCAGATAGATCCGTACGATGGCACAACAGATCCACTCGACCACCTCAAGAGCTACAAAGCAATGATGCATGTCTAAGGGGCTACGGATGCCCTTCTATACAAAGTTTTCCCCACCACCCTATGGAAAGCCACCGGCGCCTGGCACGCGCGCCTGTCCCCTAACAACATCGACTCCTTTCGAGAGCTAGAAAGGGCCTTTTTGGCACATTTTGATGCCTATCGACGAATCCCGAGGGTCGCAGATAGCCTCTTCTCTGTACGTCAGAAGGAAGGGAGTCACTTCGGGACTTCGTGGCCCGATTCAAGGCCACCGCCCTCAAGGTCTATCATCTGGACGATGCGGTGGCGATGCTGGCATTGAAACGGGGGCTCCTCCCATCCCGTTTCACTTTCTCCTTAAACAAGAAGCCTCTCGGCTCCTACTCCGACCTTCTCCTCCGAGCCCAGAAGTACATCCACGCGGATGAGGCCAACCTCACCCGTCGAGAGTCCACAAGAGGGTCCAATCGTAAGACTGCCCATCCCAAGCCAAGCAGATCTTCTCACCCCCGGCAACCCGAGCCGCCCCGCCGACCGAACGACAGACGTCAGAGCCTCGCTCCTCTAGAGAGCGAGCTCACACCTCTTCTCGCCCCTCACTCTCATATCCTCATGGAGATCAAGGGCGAGCCTTACCTCTGGTGACCTCCTCCCATGAAGAAAGGCCTTCCCCGTAATAAAAGTCGGTATTATCGTTTCCACCGGGACTACGGCCACGACACTGATAACTGCTACAGCCTGAAGCGCGCCATCGAGGAGCTCATCCAGTGGGGCTACCTCGAAAAATATGTTCAAAAAGTGCCTCCATCGGTGCCGGCTCTCATGGGACCCCCGCCTGCTCAAGCTGTCATCGATAACACCCCTACGGAGCGAACAGTTGGAATGGTATCCTGGGGGGCAGCGTCTTCATCTAAGCGGCCGAGAGGGGAGGAGGCACCAGAAAATGTAGTTCTCGGGGGGGGGGGGGGTCAGCAGTTGTTGAGAATATAAATAATGAAGGCGTCGTCGTCTCTATGATGATTGCCAAACACCCTGTAAAAAGGATATTAGTTGATAGTAGCAGCTCAGCTGACATCCTTCCTTACGATGCATTTGTTAGGATGGGTCTGTCTATTGATTCTCTCCAGCCCATGGTGGCTCCGTTGGTTGGATTTACCAGGGATTTAGTAAGGGTCGAAGGAGATATATCCTTGCCTGTGACGGCTGGAACTTAGCCACGCCAAAGCACCGTCATCATAAAGTTCCTGATCATACGAGTCCTCCTAGAGTACAATGCCATTCTCGGACGACCGGGTCTCAATCTGTTGGATGCAGTCATCTCCACCCGGCGTTTGCTCGTGCAGTTCTCCACCGGCAGCGGGATCGGTGAGATGCGAGGCGAGGTCAACCCGGTCTTACCTTGCTATCATGCGGCATCAAGTCCTCAGGAGGTCGAGCCAACCTCGGAAGCACCTGACCCCAGGGAGTCCAGCAAAGGGGGGAGAACCGACCGAGCGTCTCCTAACTTTTCCCCTTGGAGACGACCCGGCGAAGACTGTGCACGTCGGTGGACTCCTCCCTCCGGAGGACCGCGACCGTCTCCTAACTTTCCTATGGGCCAACTCGGATATATTTGCTTGGTCAGCACCTGATATGCCTAGCATCCCCCGGAGGTGATCACCCACAAGCTCAATATCGACCCAAAGCATCGCCTAGTCCGTCAAAGGAAGAGAAGCTTCGCTCCCGAGCGGCAAAGGGCCATCGACGAGGAGGTCAGCAAGTTGCTCAGTGTGGGTCATATCCGAAAAGCACATTATCCCAGCTGGCTGGCTAACGTGGTCATGGTGCGAAAGGCAAATGGGAGCTGGAGGATCTGCATCGACTTCACCGACCTGAACATGGCGTGCCCAAAGGACAGTTCCCTTTGCCTCAAATCGACCAGTTGGTGGACTCCACATCCGGCCATGAGCTTCTCAGCTTCATGGATGCCTTCTCTGGATACAACCAAATAAAGATGGACCCAAGTGATGAAGAGCATACCTCCTTCATGACAGAGAAAGGCATTTATTGCTACAAAGTGATGCCTTTCGACCTCATGAATGCGGGGGCGACCTATCAAAGATTGATGAACAAAGTCTTCCAAGATCAGCTGGGTCGGAACATGGAGGTCTATATGGATGACATGCTAACAAAAAGCATCCGCGCTTCCGACCACGTCTGCGACCTATAGGAAACTTTCAACAACCTCTGCCATTTTCAAGTCAAATTGAACCCTAAGAAGTGCACCTTCGGTGTCACGGCGGGCAAGTTCTTGGGCTTTATGGTGACCCAGAGAGGGATCGAGGCAAACCCAGAAAAGATCAGCGCAATCCTCGACATGAGGTCGCCGTCTAACAAGAAAGAGGTGCAACGACTCACGAGAAGAGTGGCGGCTTTAAGTCGTTTCCTCTCCAAGTCAGCCGAGAGGTGTTTACCATTCTTTAAAGCCCTACGAAAGGTAAATAGCTTCGAATGGACAGACGACTGCCAGAAGGCCTTTGACGGGTTAAAGGCATTCCTGTCCTCCCCGCCACTACTGTCAAAACCAAAGGATGGGAAGAATCTTTTTGTCTATCTCGCCGCCTCTCCGGAGGCCGTTAGTTCCATTTTGGTGCATCTTAATGCCGATGAAACCCAAAGACATGTCTACTATGTGAGTAAGGTGCTTCACAATACAGAAGTCAGATACTCTAGGATAGAAAAGATCATCTTTGCCCTGATCGTTTCCGCCAGATGACTTCGCCCGTACTTTCAAGCTCATCCCATTGTGGTTCTCACGGATCAGCCTCTCTGAGCCATCCTGGCTCGCCCAGACACCTCAGCCCGACTTGCCAAATGGGCTATCAAATTGAGAGAGTTCGACCTCTCCTTCCAATCTCGGCCAGCTCTGAAGTCCTAAGTCCTAGCCGATTTCTTGGTCGAGTGCATCTGGGCAGAGGAGCTAGCCAAGGAGGTTCCCATGAAGCAGCCCAACACTGAGCCAAGCGACGGCGAGGAGTCCTGGATCCTCCATATGGACGGCGCTTCAAACTCCCAAGGAAGCGGTGCCGGCCTCATCCTCGCAAGCCCAGACGGAGAGAAGGTGGAGTGCGCCCTTCGTTTTTTATTCGAAGACACTAATAATCAGGCCGAGTACGAAGCCCTATTGGCGGGGTTAAGACTGGCCCAGGAATTTGAAGTGAAACGCCTCAAAGCTTTCACCGATTCGCAACTCATCTCCGGGCAGGTCAATAGAGAGTACAAGGCGCGTGACTCCACCATGGCCCAGTACATGGACAAGGTTTGGCTCTTGGTCTCTCCACTAACTTATTTCATCATCAGCTACATCCCTCGGAGTGAGAATGCCAAGGTCGACACCCTTTCCCGCTTGGCCACCTCCGTCGACGACTTCACAAGGGACGCCTACATTGAGCACTTGGAGAGGCCCAGCATAAAAGACAAAGAAGAAGTCTTCCCACTGACCCAGGAGCCAACTTGGATGGGTCCCTACATCCGGTACCTCACGAACGACACTCTTCCTGACAATCATGATGAAGCTAGACTGCTTAAATAGAGAGCCTCCAAGTTCACCCTCCTTGACGGACGTCTGTACAGGAGATCATTTTCCTACCCCCTGCTCAAGTGCGTAGGACCTGCCGACGCCAACTATATCCTTAGAGAGATTCATGAAGGCATCTGCGGGAACTACTTGGAGGGCAGATCCCTAGCTCAAAAAGCCCTCCGCCAGGGGTACTTTTGGCTCACCATGAGGGAGGACGCCGCTAAGTTGGTCCAAAAGTGTGATGGCTATCAGCGCCATGCGCACATCCAGTGCTAGCCATCTGTCCCTTCGAATCCTCTCTTGGCCCCGTGGCTTTTTGCCTAGTGAGGAATGGACATCCTTGGGCCATTCCCCCCAGCTTCAGGATAGCGAAGATTCTTGCTTGTCGCCATCGACTATTTCACCAAGTGGGTTGAGGTCGAGGCGCTGGCTAAGATCACTGAGAGTAAGGTCTAAGCCTTCTTCTGGAAGTCAATTATATGCCACTTCGGCCTGCCTCACACTCTCGTCACCGACAACGACCGCCAGTTCAACAACGCCACATTCAAGACCTTCTACGACAAACTGGGCATCCACCATTGATTCACCTCCGTCGGCCATCCACAGACTAATGGGGAGGCCGAGGTCATGAACCGCACCATCCTTAGAGGACTCAAAACCCGGCTGGACGAATCCAAAGGCCGGTGGGCAGAAGAGCTTCCCATCGTGCTGTGGACTTACCACATGACCCCTAGGGCTCCGACAGGCGAAACTCCCTTCGGTCTAACCTTCGGGTCCGAGGCGGTCATTCCCGTCGAGATCGGACTGCCAAGTCTACGCGTGGAGTCCTATAATGAAGAAGACAACTCTGCCCAACTGAGAGCCAACCTTGACTTCACCGACAAGGCACACGATCGGGCACGGCTGCGTATGGCGACTTTCCGCCAGCGGGCGGCCAAGTACTACAACATCCGAGTCCGCCCCAAAGTATTTCGCCTTGGGGATCTGGTTCTAAGAAAGGTCGAGGTGTCCAAGCCTGCGGAGGGGGACAAACTGTCCACCAATTGGGAAGGTCCTTACCGTGTAGCCGAGGCACTACCCCGAGGGGCGTACCAAATCAAATAGCAAAATGGCCAGCCTATCTCACGTACCTGGAATGCTGACAACCTTCGCCGATATTATCAATGATGTATCTCCTTACATTATGAACAATAAAAGGCCTCCTTCAGCACCTCGGTCAATTTTTCCCTGCACCCAAAAATCAGATCTTTTCAAAAGGAACTCGCCGGCATCGCAGCCCATGGAACACCACTCAGCCCCGGCACGGCAGTGCCCCCGAGTGGTTCAAGACCCTAAAGGCTCCGTACCTGGTCGAGTCACCCCTCGAACGGCACATAAACCCCCGAGGCGGTTCAAAAGGTGCTCGTCGGTATAACGGCCCATGGGACGCCACTCGGCCCTGGCACGGCAGTGCCTCCGAGTGGTTCAAGACCCTAAAGGCTCCGTACCCAATCGAGTCGCCTATCGGGCAGCACACAAACCCCTGAGGCGGTTCAAAAGGAGCTCGCCGGCATCTCGGCCCTAGCACGGTGGTGCCCCTGAGTGGTTCAAGACCCTAAAGGCTTCGTACCCGGTCGAGTCATCCCTTGGGTGGCACACAAACCCCTAAGGCGGTTTAAAAGGAGCTCGTCGGCATCGCGGCCCACAAGACACCACTCAGCCCTGGTATGATGGTGCCCCGAGTGGTTCAAGACCCTAAAAGCTCCGACCCGATCGAGTCACCCCTCGGGCGGCACACAAACCCCCGAGGCGGTTCAAAAGGAGCTCGCCGGCGTCGTGGCCCACGGGACACCACTCGGCCCCGGCACGGCGGTGCCCTCGAGTGTTTCAAGACCCTAAAGGCTCTGTACCCGATTGAGTCACCCCTCGGGCGGTACACAAACCCCCGAGATGGTTCAAAAGGAGCTCACCGGCATCGTGGCCCATGGGACACCACTCGGTCCCGGCACGACGGTGCCTCCAAGTGGTTCAAGACCCTAAAGGCTCTGTACCCAGTTGAGTTGCCCCTCAGGCGGTACACAAACTCCCAAGGTGGTTTAAAAGGAGCTTGCCGGCATCGCAGCCCATGGGACACCACTCGGCCCCGGTACGGCGGTGCCCCCGAATTGTTCAAGACCCTAAAGGCTTCGTACCCAATCGAGTTGCCCCTCGGACGACACACAAATTCCTAAGGCGGTTCAAAAGGAGCTCGCCCGCATCGCAGCCCATGGGACACTACTCGGCACCGGCACGGCGGCACCCCCGAGTGGTTCAAGACCCTAAAGGCTATGTACCCGATCGAGTCACCCCTCGGGCGGCACTCAAACCCCCGAGACGGTTTGAGGTTAGGGCTCGATGGCACCACGACTAATAAGGCATTGCCTGGCTTTGCATCATCCCCATCGGACCCTATCTGCCAGAGTGGCCTTCGGAATCAACCTCCAAAGGTGCCTCCTTGAGTTTAACAGCTTGGCTCCTGTTCGAGCTGATTCACTAAGTTCGTACGCAAATTCCTAGGACACTCTCAAAAGCCGCTCAGGTCTGCTCGGGTTCTCCCTTGTGGTCAGTGATTAACTGATCTACTTAGCTGGTCGGGGACCTGATGGATCAAAAGCTTAGCTAGCGGCATGGATCTTCACTGACTTGTTCAAATTGTTATCAAGTCTAGGTGCATTCGGCCACTGCAGAGATGGAAAACAAAGAAAAGTAAACAAAGCGCGGAAGACAGTTTAAAGGAAAGATCTTTCTCATTGATAACTTTGAATAGGTTGCCTCGATGAGGACTCTCTAAGTTCATGGGAGAACTCTAAAGGCGTTTCTAAACGGCCGTAGCCAACACCAAGTTGCCCCAATGAACTATGAGCCTATCCGGCGGTGCGAGTTTCTGCAAACTTATTCGATCACTATCAGGCCTAAGTCCAAGGATCTGCCGCGGCGCCCCCGGCATACATGATACTTTACAAACATAAGAGCAAAACATTTTGGAAAAAGGATCCTTTTCATTAATATCTTGAAATGATTACAAAATCTGACCCGGAGTCAGTTACAAAAGAAAAGGAAGATACAAAAATACAAAATATCTTAGGGCCCGCTCAGCCCCGGCTCCTCTCCGGCCTTTTACTCCTCCGCCGGTTCCTCGCCGTCGAGATCCCCGGCCTGGATCTCTTCAAGATTGAAGCTGTTAATATTAAAGGCCGCGGACACCTTCACCTTACAAAGGTCGAAGCCCCTTATATAGGCGTCAAGGCTGGCCTCAACAACTTCTTGCTCAAACTCCGCAGAGGCCTTATAGCTGGCGACGGCGGTCTCAGCTCGAGCCTCGGCCTTCCTGGCTTTTGCCTCGACCTCCCGGGCTTTCGCCTCGGCCTCCCTGACTTTTGCCTTGGCCTTCCTAGCCCGCGTTTCGGCCTCCCAGGCCCGGCCCTTGGCCTCCTCGGCGCAGGCACTGGCTTTGTGAGCGTGGGCCACCGCCCTGGCCCGCTCATGACTCGCATCAACCGCCGCTCTCTCTGCCGCGCGGCCCTTTCCATTACGGCCCGGACCTCGTCCATGGCCGTATCAGCCGGGCTGTCCGACTGCTGGAGCTGGCGGGTCAGCTCCTCAATCCTTTTGCTAACCACCTCCAGCTTGGCTGATATCATCACCAATTTAGTCTCGGCTACGGAGGCTCGGCCGCTCTCGACTTCGGCCCGGCACTTCGCCTCTCTCACTCGGCCGCCCAGGTCCTCCTCCCGAGCCTTGGCCTCATTTTGCTGCTGAGCAAGCTTCTCAGACAGCGCCCGACTCTGCCCCTTATACTTATCGACCGCTCTAGGGTGCGCGAGAGCACCTCCCCCGAGTGGGTCACCGCCGCACGAAGGGCGAAGGCCCCATTGGCCAATTGCACCAAAGAAATTCGCCAACCGCAGGTCAACCAAGGCATGTCAAAAAGAAACTAGGACCGAAGGATTACCTGGAGCACATTCACCATCACCATATTTATTTCCAACAGAACTAGTGGGAGTAAAATTCAACTCGAAAAAGTTCGAGAACCACAAATTTACATGGAACCGATGATGGATGTTCAATCCAACTAACAAGTAGTTGCTGAACCTGAACCACTAACACAAGGGCCACGTAGAACTGGTAGAATTCGTCACGAGCCTGAGAGATATGATTTTCTTATTACTGACAATCATGATGTGATGCTCATAGATCAAAATGAGCCTACATGCTACCAAGAAGCTATGAAAGGCCTCGACTCTAAGAAATGGCTTATAGCCATGAAGTCTGAAATGCAATCCATGTATGATAATCAAGTATGGACTTTGATTAATCCACCTAATGGTATTAAATCTATTGGGTGTAAGTGGGTTTTTAAGAAGAAAACCGACATGAATGGCAATGTGCATACCTATAAAGCACGACTGGTTGCAAAAGGTTTCAAGCAAACGCATGGTATAGACTATGATGAAACTTTCTCACCTATAGTCATGCTTAAATCTATTAGAATTCTTCTTGCCATAACTGCATATTATGGCTGCGAAATATGGCAAATGGATGTCAAGACAACATTTCTAAATAGAAATCTATTCGAGGATATATATATGACACAACCCGAAGGTTTTGTTAATCCAAAAGATTCGCATAAGGTATGTAAACTCCAAAAATCCATTTATGGATTAAAGCAAGCATCTCGGAGTTGGAATCTTCGTTTTGATGAAGCAATCAAAGAGTTTGGTTTCATTAAGAATGAAGATGAACCTTATGTATACAAAAAGGTTAGTGGGAGCGCAATAGTTTTCTTAGTACTCTATGTAGACGACATATTACTCATTGGAAACGATATTCCTACTTTGCAGAATGTCAAGACATGGTTAGGAAAATGTTTCTCAATGAAGGACTTAGGTGAAGCTGCCTATATCTTAGGGATTAAGATCTATAGAGATAGATCTAGAAGAACCATTAGCCTAAGTCAGAGTACATACATTGACAAGGTGCTAAAAGGTATAGCATGGAGAATTCCACGAGAGGATTCTTACCAATGTCACATGAAATTAAATTGAGTAAGACTCAATGTCTTGTTTCAAAGGAAGAACAGGAACACATAAGCAAAATTTCATATGCTTCAGCAATTGGATCTATCATTTATGCCATGTTATCTACTCGACCAGATGTCGCTTATGCTTTAAGCATTACTAGTAGGTACCAGTCAGATCCAGGTGAAAGTCATTAGATCGCCGTCAAGAACATTCTCAAATACTTGAGAAGAACTAAAGAGGTGTTTTTGATATATGGAGGATTGGATGGTGCGCTTGTGGTAAATGATTACACAGATGCTAGCTTCCAAACTGATTCAGATGATTTTCGATCATAGTCTGGTTATGTGTTTTGTTTGAATGGAGGTGCTGTCAGCTAGAAGAGTTCCAAACAAGACACCATTGCTGATTCTACTACAGAGGCTGAATATATTGTAGCATCGGATGCAGTTAAAGAAGCAGTTTGGATTAAGAAGTTCATTGGTGGTTTAGGAGTCGTTCCTAGCATTGCGCATCCAGTGGACCTTTATTGTGACAATAATGGGGCGATTGCATAGGTTAAGGAACCTAGATCACACTAACGATCCAAACACATACTCAGGCGTTACCATCTCATTTGAGAGATCATCGATAGAGGAGATGTTAAGATATGCAGAGTACCTACAAATGACAACATCGCAGATCTATTAACTAAGCCTCTTCCTCAGTCTAAACATGATCGTCATAATAGTGCATTAGGCAGTAGATTTTTATCTTGTTAGGCCTAGTGCAAGTGGGAGATTACTGGTGATGTGCCCTAGGCCATCAGGATATTTGCTGTCATTTATAGTTTTATCTTTATTTAATAAACCATTTTATTTATTATGTTATTATTTATGCTCTTCTAATGTGATAAAAAGGTTTCCTTGAATAGTTTATTCTTCCTTATATCATTAAAGTATGTGACTTTAATAGTAAAACTATAAGGTGATAAGAATACTATTCTAAATTATCCCTAATCATTCATTATATGGAATAATAATAAAGTAAGATTAGTATATTGGTTGATTGATGATCATGTTTTACTGGTCATGGATATAAGATATTAAGTCAACACATAGATACATGTAAGAGTACATTGTATTGGATCGACCACCATGAGAATATCATATGGATTATGTTATGAATACTTCTCTTCATGATGTTATTATTTTAGTCCTTTGACCTGATGACACTATGGATTCCTACATAGTGAATTTCATGTTTTGACACGGCTCTTCATCATCTTTAACCAGATGATCATAAGACTGTGATTGGATATGGAATAAACTACATTGAGGGATATGAGTGTTCATGAAGGAATTTATCCCTCTCATTAATTTGAGAGAGATATTTTGGACCCTCTTGAAGAGTGAGACTGAGAAAAGTAGATGTCCATGCCCAAATGAATTGATAAGAAGTTATCAGTAACATTTGGTTTATTCAGTCAAACTCTGGAATCAAGAAAAACTTGTGATTAAACAATCTATGAGAGATGTGATCTATGCCTCATACTTGATTACTAAATATCGTGTGACAAAGGGACTAGATAATTGATATCTACTAGGTAAAGTCGGATCGACGATCTTCACTCAATTTGGGCAGACATAATGTCTTGCTAGAGACCAATTATGTCTTGTAGGCCCGAAAGGGTTTTAGTCCTATTGCCAATATTGAGTGAACCTACAGGATCGCACATAAGGTTTGACGCGTATGGGTTATAGGTTTAATTTGTATAAACCCAGCGGAAATAAATAATAATCTTCACTATTGTGTCCTTTTGGATTTCGAAACTCTTAACATTAGATGTGCAGGGAATGAGAAGACGTGTCTTTTTGGATTTCGAAACTCTTAACATTAGATGTGCAGAGAATGAGAAGACGTATCTTTTTGTATTCTGAAATTAAGAGTCCTATTAATGAGAATATTCTATTTTGAATAGGATATTATCATTATAAATGGACATTGTTGCTCTCATATAGATGCGACGATGCTTGCCATCAACATGAGATGCGTAGAGAAACACTGTGCACCATAAAAACGAAAGTTTTAGTGAGATTATTTCTAAACTGATCTAGAAGAGTTCTAAAGAGTGCTAGCACACTGAGTCCCATTGCGAAGTGGTCATTCGTGTGGATACCGTAGAGGGAGTTGTGGTTTCGCAACGCCTAAATATCTATCTCATCAAAAATAATTTTATTCACATAAGGTACGATTCTCATTCCCTAATCAATTTAATTGAACCACATGGATCCTTCTGGGATTTAGGTTAATTTTTGGCTGCATATTTTTGGCATTAGACCCCTAAATTCCCATCACCAGGACCACCATGGTTACCCCAGCGGTGGTCGGGATCTTCCCTTCCTAACTCGGCCCCGGCCAGGATGGGGACTGCTCCTTCACCGGCACCTCCCCGACCGGCTCATCCGTAGGCGTCTGGGCCATAGGGATTTCTGGGGCTTGGGCCGGCTCGGCCTGAACTTTCTTTCGTGCCCTCTTGGCTGGCCTGGCTTGCTCACCTGCCGCCAGCCTCTTCTGGCGCAAGGCGGCCTCCAACCTCTCGGTGGTAACCTTCATTGCTGCACGAAAAACAAATGTTAGTACACAAAAAGAAGAAAAGAAGAAAAGAAGGAAAAAAGAAAAGGAAGATTCTTATGAAATGGGCAAAGATAACGTCCGACTGAGGGCGAGAAAAATAGGTTTCTGTGCTCACCAACTGCCGGGGCCAACTCGGCCTCATACAAGTTCTTCTCGAACCAAATTTTCATTAGAGCTGACATCTGGTTCCCTCTAGTCGGTCCTTACTCCTCCATATGGGCAAAAAGATATCGGGATTTCTACCCTCTGATTTTGGATGGAAGACCTAAAGGAAGGGCCCTACCCGGCCTAGCAGTAAAAACCCACCAGGCCCCCTCGCCTTGGTGGCGGAGTTTGTAAAGGGCCCGGAACAAAGACAAACTGGCTGTTGAGCCCTGGAAATGACAAAGAATGACTATGGCACAGAAGATCTGAATCAAATTCGGAGTCAACTGCGCCGGCACTAACCTATACCTACTTAACAAATTCAGGAAAAAGGGGTGGAAGGGGAGCCGCAGCCCGCACCGAAAGAACTACTCATACAGAGCAATCCGATCGGGGAGGATGGAGTTCACTCTGTCTTCGGGTCTCGGCACGGATAGGCGGATGAATTCAGGGACCCTATACATGACCCTAACAGCCTTTACTTCTTCGGAGGTCATGGTGGAGGCGATTCCCTCCGGACCTGCCGGATCAAGACCGACCGCCAGAGAAGGTACCAGACGCTGGGAGGAAGAAGGAGTTGCTCTCATCGGGGAGGTTTGAGCAGATGACTGGTTGCTCGCCCCCGGCCGGTCACGGATGGTGACTCCACCCAACGGTCGGGGCGCTTGACTGACTGAAGAGGTATGGTCCTCCCCAGCGGGCGAGGACGACTCTACCATTGGTCTCTTACCCTCTCTAATGGCCCTATGATCCATGGGTCAAGGATGAAGAGGTGAATGATGAAATTGACCTGAAAATTAAGGGAGAGGTGAAGACGGAAGGTCTCAGGTTCCAGAGGGGCTCAAGAAAGAAGAAAGCAGGGGAGGCAATTGCAGTGTAAAACTCTCCCCCGAGCCCACAGAGTGCTTTTTATACCCCAACTTCGAATCACATCACTCGAGGACTCGCCACGTGGCCCTCACCTATTGCGCCAAGTATTTGAGCATTGGCCATCTTGCCCACGCTCGAGGTACACCACCTCGGTTCAGCCGAAAAGCGAGATCCCCGGCCAATGATGGTGCAGGAAAAATGGAGAGGCAATGATGGCGCTCGCCTTTTTCCCATCCTTCGAGAGGCGCCCCCTCGGGATGCCCGACGCCGATGTCAGCTGTCAGCTCCCCTTTCTCTCTGGGGCCACCGATAGCACACCTGCACACCTATGGTAATCATATAGAGTTTTACTAGTCTTTATGTAGCGCTCCATAAAGAGTTAGAGAACCCCAACTAATTATTATAAGTGGCAGACACTCAAAAACACATCCTGTTAAAAACTTTTTATTATTATCTCAAATATATATGCACATCACTCAATCAACACTAAGCATCAACCTGCTCAGATAATATTTTTCATGACATTCCTCAGGCAGTTTATAAGATCACATTCACAATTGACATCAAAATCATAAGTACATACATCATACTCATAATCTTCTCCAAAACATAAGACTTGTATTCATATCTAAATAAGTCTGATACATCACCATATTTCACTGTACATACATATATGCAAATACACAAATATCATCTCACACTAACTCAATATACATGGCTATCCTTTATACACCCTTGCATCCAAGCAAGCTTCACCAGCTAAGGGTTCTGTCCTGATTATCCTGTGATCCTGGCAGAAATACTCATTGATCTGAAAGAAATTTCAATCATAGAAGGGTGAGACCTAAGTCCCAGTGACTGAATAACCATCTAACTATGGAGAAATAGAGAACCATAACCTCACATTTCAACCGTATACTGATACTATATAGCTTGTACAACTCAAAGTACATTTTTAACATGATATCAGATAAAATAAAATGTAGCTTATTCTTCAAATAATATACAAGTACTGAAATACTCTACAATAACTTTCCACTGAAAGCTAACTCATTAAGATAAAAATCCATGCATTACAATATAAAGATATGCATTCTGTATCTATAGCCCAGACTTTCTTTATTAAATTTCTAGATTCCCATCGGAATCTGCTTGCCCACTGGCATCTCATGTAAACTCTCCCTCTTGGGATAACTATTTGGTCCACTACCCTTCTCAAATAATAATGTATGCTTTTAAATCTCATCATACTAGGCTGTGTGTGTAATGCCTCTGAGGTACCACCTTAAAATCACCCTCCTGTAGGTGTACTTTCATCGAGTGCATGACTAGCAACATGATCCCCGCACAAATAGCACCCCTTACCCATGTGGTTCACCCGGCAAAGTGCTTTGTTTCTTGACCCTGGAACCTCGGGTTTTCTCTCTGCCCCCATGGGCTATATATAGTAACCAGCTCCACTAAGCTATGATTCATGCCCCCATGGGCTGCTTATAACCTGCCCCACTAGCCTGGTCAAGCATGCACTTACCCCTGATTCTGGGGTTCATCGTACGATCGATTCGCAAGGAGGTGCCGGCTCAATAGTAGTGTGCAATACTCATGCTACAGTACAGTCTAAAGGGTGATCAGCCTCCTGGCTGCTTGATGCTCAGTATGATATATACATCATTTGTAAAAGCTTTATCATGCAAATATGTCATGCATACATTAACAATCCCCTCATCAAAACTCATGCTTATATCTTTATGCTCAAACTCATGCTCAAAACTCATGCTTATTTCTTTATGCTTAAAACTCATGCTTATTTCTTTATGCTTAAAACTTATGCTCAAAACTCATGTATCAGAATATCATATACTAGGTTCTCATTTCTCACATTTAAAATATACATAATACTCTACTAAACATAACATACCACAACTAGCTATTAGTCTCATTATAGTAGCTCAAATTTACTTTTCATTGCTAGATGAGAAACCCACTCACCTTAGCAGGTTACTCCTCAACTGGTACTCAACTTCGGTATTCCGGTTCTCTGGAATAACCTTCTTGACCTACGTCAACATAAAGATACGATAGCTATTAGGATTACCTCCACACGAGGTTTTTCCATGAACCATGCATGCATACATGATCTATCCTCTAATATCTCATTATTTTCTTCCATCCTTTCTCTACTCAAGGTTACTTCTACTATTACCTTAAAATACAATAATTTAAGAAAATCTAAAGTCATGCAAGATCTAGGGAAGCTATAGCTCATCTAGAGTCAAACACAAACCCCAAGCTTCCCTTTCCCTTCCTCTTTCTTCCTCCTTCTTCTTCTTCCTCTTCCTTTCTTTTCTCCTCTTCTTTTTGTCTTTCTTTCTTTCTTTCTTTTCTCTGGTTAAACCCATGTTTCCCTTTTTCTCTAATGACTTGGGGACCAAGTCATGGGTAACTTAAGGGCTAAGGCATGCCAAAATCCCTATTTTGCCCTCAAACACTCTTAATGCATGCTTTTTGAAAAAATACATGGCTCACTTATAACCATGATATTTTGCCCTTAGATTTTCTTTTTCAAATTGCCCTTAACACAATTAGCAATTGACATCAGAGCCTTTTCCCATTTTGTCCCTGACATAACATTTTTTAATTAATTTATAGCCTAGATTATTATTTTTTACTTAAATTGATACTTTTACCTAACATTTCTAAGAAAAAACTTCACCAACTTAAAGAACTCGATTTTAGAAATCCAATGGTTCAAACGACACTCAAATCAGACTTAAAACGGAATAAATATGAAAATTTCAAGATTTAACTCAGAAAATCTATCGTCTTAGAGTCGGCTCCAACAAATTTGGAGTCGGCTCCAGCAAAAATAGGTGTCGGCTCCAGAAATATAGGTGTTGGCTCCAAAAAAGTAGGTGTCGACTCCAGTACTACAGTAGAAATGCTAACCTTCTATTTTCTCTGCAGGTGTCAACTCCCCTTCACAGGTGTCGATTCCAAAGCATGCCGAAAGTTTAAAACCGTGCCAGAATCGACTTCACTCCAATTAGAGTCGACTCTACTTACTAAAAACATTATTTAAGGATAAAACTCAAACTAAACTTGATTTTTCTTATGATTTAAGCCCATTAAAACTTAAATCTCTCAATTTCTTAAATCAAACTCATTAGCACTCAAAAATACACTCGTTTGCTCCAAAATTTCTTCTCTTTACATTTATCAAAAGGTCAACATACCCACACTTCACTAAAACTCTTGACTTTCATTGCAAATAAAAAATATCATTAATATTTTCAATAAATTATAAGGTTTTTGAGATGTTACATTAGCTCCTACCTACCGCATCATTACGAAGATTTTCGAAGCGACATCGCTTCGGGAGAGCGCGCCAGCTCACCCGCCATTAAAAGCACCCGCAACCGGCAATTATTTTTGAATTGTCATGCCCCTTTCGCCCAAAAGACAGCAGGCATGTGATCCTTCGCGCTCAGGAGTGGGAGGGCATCTGATGTGGCTAATAAAGCTATGTGGGCAATCGTGGCAAAATCAACTACATGGAATGGCCACGTCGGCCCCGGCATCTCCAAGCGAGCCGAGGCGTCCCCGACTTCCTCAAGTTGGCCCCGTTGGCCCCGGCATCTCCATGCGAGCCGAGGTGGCCCCGACTTCCTCAAGTCGGCCCCGTCGGCCCCGGCATCTCCAGGCGAGCCGAGACGGCCCCAACTTCCTCAAGTCAGCCCCATCGGCCCCGGCATCTCCGTGCGAACCGAGGCGGCCCCGACTTCCTCAAGTCAGCCCTAGTATCTCCAGGCGAGCCGAAGGCGAGCCGAAGTGGCCCCGACTTCCTCAAGTCGGCCCCGGCATCTCCAAGCGAGCTGAGGTGGCCCCGACTTCCTCAAGTCGGCCCCACATCTGCAGGACCATCAGCTCTCTGACCCGCACGGACTGACACGGCCTGGTCCACCTGCCGTCTGACCATGCCGTTGATAGGACCAGGCCTACCTGCCAAGTGGTTCCGCCGACTGATGGGATCTGGCCCACCAACCGCTAGTTTCTTCCTTTCCGATGGGACATGACCTACCAATCAGTTCAAATTTACATAAATCCCACGTACTCCGCGGACATCTTTCCCTCGCGGAATTTCACACAGCTGATCTCCATGCAAGTTTCAACCAACAGATCCTTCCTCTTCGATGGGACAGGACCTACCGATCAGTCCAAATTTACATAACTCCCACGTCCTCCGTAGACATCTTTCTCTTGCGGAATTTCACGTAGTTGATCTCGTTTCAACTACCTATAAAAGGATAAGTCAACCGGAGACTCAGGTATGCAAACATAAACACTCACTTATTTTCTCACCACAGAGAACCTCCATCCCTTGGAGCCTTTTCTGTCCTAAAGAGTTCTCTTGAGCTCTTTTTCAGTTGTAATCTTGGTTGTTGATTTGGGCATCAGAAGGCCCCTACTGGAGCATTCCTTTGATCTTAAAACTTTTTATAGATTATCCGATTAGATAAAAATTTCATCAATAAATAAATTATTTTTTTCTACGCTCAAAATCAGTGATCCGAGTCATCAGTGACAAACAAATCAATGCTGCAAGCGATCGAGCTTTCAGAAATCCCGACGGACCGACTAATTACATCTAATATAACTTTTATAACAATTTTTACTTTTTTTTTAATTTGTCGTACGTCACTGCTGTCAAATTAGCGATCAGTGCCCAAGCCGGATCTTGTAAGCTAGGGTTGGTGGTTTGACGCGGTGTGGAGGTGATGGCATAACAAGTGTATTCGTTTAGGTACGACAAATTCTTCCAGCCCTCGCATAGCTGAGTAGCTGACCACGTCGAGAATTCTAGCTGAATGACGTGTATTCGATCGTACGTCAACTGTGCTCCGAAAGCGTTCCGAAGAAAACCTGAAACGAGTCGTAGAGGACGCGCATGTGAGACAATTTAAAGTACTCGGGGGGATTATCTAGAAGGAGATTTATTGAACTTTTACGATTTCCGTGTTGTTTTTTTTTTTTTTTTTTAGTCTTCTTTTCAACATGGACTGTTTGAAAAAAATCGGAGTTTTTTTGCAAGTTGGTGGTTTGGTATTAAACTTAATTTCCTTCGACCGCGTGCTAACCAGACTCATCTTGGCAGGTTGGCATCCTTCTCCAGGTCATGCTCGATCTCCTGACTTCGAACCCTAATTAGTTCCAATAATTAATAAAGTCACCCACTTCAAAGAATTTCATAGCACATGTCTTTCAGATTCAAAAGAAAGCAAACCTTGTTCATGATAGTGTTTGCATTATGTATTACAATCAGTGGATTTTTCAAGTAAGTTTTTTCATCGATCATGTACGTACTTGGCGGTAATTAACTCAACCTATATATATGACTTACCCAATTACAGCAAGTCAAGGTAACTGATATAACATATCCATTTGACACGACTTTATCCAGCCAACTCGTACGTAGCACCTTGACTCACCTTCAAGATATTAATGGATCAAAAATATAGACTTGAGCCACTCGCAGAAAACTTTAGGCCTAAATCCTTGCCTGAATGACCCATTCAGCCAAACGCGATGAGAATGAACTAGTTTGACATGAGACGAGCTATTAATTATAACACCTTCCTCAAACCCTATCAATTTGTTGCTCGAGTTAGCACGTTTGCAGGGTCCCATAAGGGAGCAGGTTGGCGCGGTCAAGTCAAGTGTCACAGCCACTAGCCAATGATATGGGCGTGAGACAGAACGAAGAATTGGCCATGATGGCGCTCTTGGATCCCGTCAAACAACTGACCACGTCTTCCAGGTTGACCACCTCTTGACCGCATCTGACAAGCACCTGAAGGACTCCTCCATCTCGGCCATAAATTTATTTAACTAATACACAGAAGATACTGTTCGGTTCTCGGCAGCAAATTCGATGGAAACCCCTTCAATTCTCGACACGTCATACGTTCCCATAATTTTTTCCCTCGCGTAGTCTGGAACGCGTTGCTTTAATACATACAAGGCTATTTACTATATATTTAGTAGCAGATGAAAAAGAGAAGAACAAAACCTAGCAGCAGGTCAACCTCCCAGCAGTGTTTCTGACTTGGCAACATGCCAAAACCCGCGGGGTCAGTTGTCAGGCCTCCAACAGCAAACATCCTCCTCTGACCCTGTCTTCACGTAGCCACCACGACTAGGGCGCCTCAATGTTCGGCCTCTTAATTAATTCGGACCTTTAACATGCATTTACCCCGTATTGGCCGCCACTTAACTTATAATATCAATTTTGCTGCTTAATAATCAAATCTGCACTTATTTTTAGTTTTACATTATAAAACAACGAGAGAAAGAGTAAGAGGACAATTCTTTATATTTAGGTATAATTATCATTTCTTTGCGTGCAGTAAAAAATATTAAATAAAAAAAATCTAATATAATAAGAGTGGATGTTATATGTGATTGACCAGCAAGGTCCAAATGTTGAATTTTGATCAAAAGGCCTCCTATATATCAATTTGCCCAAACTTCTAAACAGCCAACGACTGCATGGGACTGATTGCAACCTTCAACACATCTTCCTTTCCTTCTCTGTAGACAAGTTCAACGGTGCCTACAATGGTCTCTCTTCTTTCCCTTTCTTTGCTTCAGTAGTTGAAGCTCTCCATATATTAAGCTCTCCATCGCTTCATTGACTGTGTCCTTAAACGTATCACGTGGCGTCCCATTTTTTCCACAATGGCTCTTTTCTCTACTTCTATTTAACCCTTTCTCCTTCCAAAACAGAGCACCGAGTCTCCTCGAATCCTCCCGCAAGCCATGGACCCATCCGAACCATCGACAGGGCGGCGGTCGCCGAAGCGAGAGCTCCAGGGCCCCCGGCCGAGCCCTCTCAAGGTTCGAAAGGACTCACACACGATCAAGAAGCCTCCCGTGGCGCCGCCTCCTCCCCGGTCGACTGCGCCGCCTCCCCAGCATCGGCCGCCGGTCATAATCTACACCGTATCGCCCAAGGTCATCCACACCACCCCCAGCGACTTCATGTCGCTGGTGCAACGCCTCACCGGTGCCTCCTCCTCCTCCTCCGTCGATGCCTCTTCTTCTCGGCCGCCTTCTAATGTTAACAGTACTGGTGGAGATCAAACACTGTCCTCCGCTGCTCGTTTAGCTGTAATCGAAAGGGGAGCACTACGCCCATCGGATGAAGAGAGGCTAAGGATAAATGAAGGAGATGTAGTAATGAACGAGACGTGGAACTGGCCCGCGGGTTCGTTCCCGGGCATCTTGTCCCCAGTCCCGTCTTCTCTTCCATTAATCTCTCCTAACTTCTTCTCACCCTCGATGGACCAGCAGAATTCCCTTAACCTCTTCCATGAACTCAACCCGGCTTACCACGGAAACATGGGCAGTACTCCTGGTGCACCTTCTCCTGGGGCTTTTTCGGACATCTTCAACCAGTTCCAGGATTTTTAGTTTGAAGAAGGAGATGGAATTGGATGGCTAATAGCGGCCGGAAGACGCATGAAGACAAGGCTAAGATTTTATTTTTTATTTTTTATTTTTTAAATTTTTTTTTTTGGCCTGGCCTTATCTCCGCTGTGCCGCCTGACAGAAAAGCAGAGATACTCCATATCATTGTGACATCACAAATCTAAGCTTCTCATCTCTTGGATAGTACAGGTAGGTACATCTGTAATAGGAATCACACCAATTGATAAATTTTAATTTATAGAGTTGATCGATGGTAGGTTTTTGATAAACCTTACCACCACTAGCTAGGTTATAGCACTCAGAGGGTGACCAGCCCTTGGAACAATTTCATCACCACAGTATAATTTTGTTGTTTGTTTGCAATATAATTACACTTCCTTAATTTTGCTTCACGAGGTCTTCTTGCAATTGGTGTTCTGGAGACTAGTTCCAATTTCCACTGTGCCCCCTTGGATGCTTGGGTGGGTGCAAACTGCGTGCACGTCGAGCAAATGCAAGCAAGCTTGTGCGCATGCATTTTTAGAAACTCTAGAAGCCACCTTGTTTGACAATGTTCCTGACTGAAAAATTAAAAAAAGAGAACATCTTTATGGATTAAATCCATGTGGAGTGGTTATCTTTTGGTTGGGAATCTTTTGGGCGACCTGCCCACACTTTGATGAGGAACTATTTTTTTTTTCATACTTTTTTATATAGAGCAAATCCATGTGCGCCACAAAACTAGGAATATCTTGAGGGTTGATCTTATCTTAAATAAATAAAAGTGAAGGTTTCGCAAGAAGACTTTTGTCTTCCTACCTAAGATGTGCTTGCTTCGCACGGCTTCTTGGATTTGCCATGAATTATGATGTCATCCAGCAAGTTGATCCTAAAGATTTTTCAAACGTGATCTATTATTTTGTAGGATGGTAGCAAAGTTATTTATCTTTATAAATAGCATCAGATAAATATTAAATGAAGATGATAAGTTTAGAAGAAGGAATTTTTATATTGTTGTTGAATATATTATATATTTATATACAAGTGTTGGTCTACACTTGATGCAATATCATATGAATTGCAAAATCTGCTTAAAAGTATTATAGAAGGATTACCGAGTCTATGATAAGAAATAATGAATGTATTACTGAATCTTGATAAAAGAATAATATATTACCGAATCTATTATAAAGAAAAATATACAATAATATTATAAAAATTACTTATGTGATACAAGGAAATAATTGGCAAAAAATATAGACATGATGTTTTTTTGTATATCCTAAGATTTTCTTCTATGCGCATGACTTGCTCTAATCCCTCCTCTCAAGTTGGAATGTGAATATCATGAATACTCAACTTATGAAGAAAATGACAAAATTGATCTTTGCTCAAAGGTTTGGTGAATAAGTCCATGAGTTGTTAAGAGGTGGAGACATGGGTAGCATGAATGAAATGTTATTGGAGTTTATTACGAATAAAATGGAATCAACTTTAATATGTTCTGTTTGCTCGTGAAAAATAATATTTATTGCTATATGAAGAGTGATTTGGTTATCATATATAATATAGGAAATCAAAATGTATATAGCATACCGAGATCACAAAGATGAAGCCATATAATCTTGCAACAAGCTAAAACCATGGTTTGATTTTCAGATTTCATAAAAGAACAAGATACAATATATTGTTTATTGGTTTTTTAAGAAATAGGTGATGAGTTAAGTAGGATAGAAAAGCCAGTAAGTGAATGGTGAAAGCATAGGCAACTTGCCCAATTTAAGTCACAAAAAACTTAGTATGTTTGATAGAAAAAATATTATCCATGGATAAGTGTACGGGATAGAGTTTATCCCCTAGCTATCCCTAGGGATATCCCTTGGCTATCCCATTGATCATATCAAATGCAAAAAGGTAAATCCATATGATAACTTTTTTTTTACTCTTATTTGAAGGGATAACCAGCTATTCCTGCATTCTTAGGGAATAAATTGAGGGATATCCCTTGGTTAACCATGGTTAACTATGGATTATCCCTTTGGTTAACTTTATTCTCAGCTATCCCTTATAGTTATGGCTTTTGGGATAAGAGGGGATATCCCCTCTTATTTTCTATTTCAAACACTACCTTAAAGTTTCAAATAAGATAAAAATAAAGAAGAACATCCTATCTAGAGTAATTAGACTTAAGATAGTGAACAAGCCAAAGTAGCTTCAAGATGTAGTTTCCATGGCTTACCTATGAATTGGCTAAGAATGTGAGTAAGATAGATAATATTTGTTTTGATGATTGCCAAATAGATGAGTCATCCAATCAAACACCTATAAGTAAATAGATCAGATAAAAGTTACCATTCATATGTTAAAAGTTTAGCCGGTTGCTTTATGAAAACATAAAGAGAGAGAGAGAGCCTAGTAACCTAGTCTTAGATTAGAGCTTGAGAGTGCATATATGTTGGAACAAATATATATCATGCTTGAAATGTGCAACTTCTGACTTACGAGAATATTTCAAAGAAACAAAGTCCTTGAGGTAGATTGGATGATAGAGAGTATTCTTCAATGACTCATTTGTATTAAGATTGGTTTCAGTAACAATAATGCCATCCATATATATCAGAATTGTAATAAAATCCTAAGAAAATGTTTTAGTAAAAAAAGAATAATCAACTTAGGATTGAGTAAAGCTAGTAGCTAAAAGAGTTGAGAAGAATTTGGCGAACTACGATCGCGATGCTTGCTTTTACCTGTAAAGGGATTTACGAAGCTTACAAAGGAATACCTCTCTTATTGACCAAATAGTCTTTTTTTTAAACAAAAAAATAGAGAAGTCAGCAAGATTTCTTCATAAACATATAAACTTCTTCATCAAGATCCCCATAAAAAAAAGCAATATGGACATCTAGTTGATACAAAAGTCAATTCAAGGTGGAAGCAATACCTAAAAAATAATGAATCGTATTCATCTTGGCAATGGGGGCAAAGGTCTCATGAAAATAGATTCTTTCTTGTCGAGTCTATTATTTAGCTACAAGTCATGCTTTGTAGTACTTTATATGATCATCGGGCTTATATTTCACCTTGAAGATCTATTTATAGCTTATGAGCGATTTGTTAGGTGAAAGATTTATGATCGTTCTGAAGGCCCAAGGGCAACCTAGGGAAAGGGATGAATTGGATTTAAGAAATTAAAATAAGAACTAATGCAAAAAGTATGCTAAATTAAAAGCAATGCAACGAAACTTAAAGCAAGCATGAATATATGTAAGAGCAAATAATTGAAATGCAAAAATTTAAATAAAGCATAAGATTTTGATAGTAATTCAATATTCTTTACATATATCATTCTCTAAGACTCTTTGAGAATTTCACTAGTCTAGTCTTTTCAAATGGGTGAAGATCAAACTCATTAAAATTTTTCTTCTCATAGGTTTAGAATAAAAACCTCGCAACTTTCTATCAAGAATCATACTTTTAGTAAACCTAAAAATACAATTTAGAAGAAGAAGGGAATTTTGAATTACTCACAAGGAATGAAAATTTTTTAATGGAGCTTTAAACTTGAATGAAAGGATTTGCAAGAGAAAGGATAAAAAACAAGGCTTTGCTAAGTATTTTGTAAGCTAAAACAATAATTTGAAACTTATTTTCCTACAGACAACTAAACCAAGCCTTCAATTTATAAATCTTAGAAAAATATGACTAAAATATGACTATTGCAGGTAGGGGTATGTAAAAAATCGACCAAATTGCAAAACCATCCCGAATCATAATTTTGTTTGGTTTGAATTAGTTTTTTTTTAATCTATTGGTTTAGTTTCAATTTAAAAATTTTGAAACCAAAGAAGTTGGTTCTATTTTGATTTAATTTTTTTAAAAAAATTAATATAAATTGAATCAAATGTATATATTATATGGTTTTTCTTATGTATTATGGTTAAATTTCAGTTACTATAAATATGTAAATAATTATGTTGTATAAAAGCTATGTTTTTTCGATCGTGACTAAATAGCTATTTCACTATATAAAATTTGCTATGAAAATCGGCCTCATAGTTATTTAAAGAAGCTACATGTATACTGATAAACCAAACCAAATTTTTTGGTTTGGTTTGGTTTATTTGAACAACTAGTTTGGTTTTAATTTTAATTTAAGAAATCGATTCACATCAATTTGGTTCTAAAAAAAACTCTAAACCAATAACCTGACTCAAACACACCCCCTTGTTAGAGGGTTTGTTAATAGTGCAATGGTCAATTGCAACATGATCATTAAGGTATAAAATAAAGAGCAATTGATTAGGCTATATAAAATGTCCGATCATTTTTGTGTCTCAGTCCCCTCGGTTTGGTTTAATTGGTCATTTCACCTTGGCCAATCAACTATCTTAGTCTTCTTTATTAGTTTTGATCAATCACTCCACCATGGCTAGTCAACTACCAAAAAAGTGTTGGCTTGAAATACATAAACCAATCCATTGCCTGAAAGCCTTAGCCGCCTGTTCTTTAAGCAATTTTAGACTATTAAATATTTTTTTAATTTTTCTTCATCCAAAATCATTCACAACTAATTTCTAAGGTTCCAAGACTTATGTGATATCCTCTTAAACAAGTTTTACTAAGATTGTCTTAAAAAAATTCTTGAAGCTCCATAAACTTTTCGCATCAAACAATCTTTAATTTTATATTGAATGACTTCAAACTCATGCTGTTCTTCATTGGCTTCAAGTCTTTGTATGCCTTTGGAGATGAATAATTTCTTATTGTGCTCATCATGGTCTAAATATATCGAATGAATTTTATGATTACATTTAGGCTGACTTTAAAATGCAGTAACTATATATCACCATAAACTCAAGAATAGCATTAATCCTTCAATTAATACCTTGTTATCATCAAAACATGTATCATTGAATACTTATGCTTTACAATCTCTTTTTTTTTTTTAATGATGACAAACTATTGATTATGAGAAAATATAAAGAGCATCAAATTATCAAGTATGCATTTATATATAATTGTGTTGATACCACTTGCATATCATGTGATTGTACTAATACCAATGATATGAATGCTTACAAATGTGCTTATCTTAAACTCATGTTCATTTTAAACTTATGCTCCCCTTACAATTTGTTTTGGTTTAAAATTGCCTCTAGTTCATGAGCATCCAGTTTATTCCTCCTTTTTGATAAGCGTATTGAAATAAATTAATGTGCCCATATATTCTACCCCTTTGAACTCATCAATCATCGATTAATATGCCTTTTTATTTTTTGTCATTATCAAAAAAGATATATGTATTGTTATTATGATATTAATAGCAAGGAAGATGATAGAAGCATTGTATTTGAAGTGAAGTGAATTAGGTAGAAGGATTATTATTTTGGTCAAAATCAGGTCAATTCATATTGGGCCATTGTTTTTAATCTAAAGAAGCTAACTGGTTGGCTGTTGGGATTTAGATCAGACTTGAACATGATTTTTACATTAATTTTTAGGCTTCGATTTGGGCAGATTTTTTTTTAAAAAAAAAAGAAAAAAGAGAAAAGAAAAAAAAAAAAAAATTGGGGCCCGAGTAGAGATGCGGTTGATCCGGTTCGGCGCACTTCTAGCGCTCAATACACGCGTTAAACGCGCCTCCCCGCTTACGATACATGCCTAAAAGGTTATCCGTCGGCTAGGGTTTATTCGCCGCACAAACAAGTTGAAGCTGAGCGATTTCGTTTCTTCTGGCTTCGACTTTCCGCTCTGCAGGTAGATCTGGACCTTACGGTCTCTCCTTCTTCTTTTATTTCCAATTATCGGCGATTTCTGTTCTCAGATCTCTCATTTTCCTTCCATCCTCTCTTTCAATAAATTTTTTGATCCTCTTAGTTTGATGACATGTTTTTTTTTGATCCTCTTAGTTCGATGACATGCTATAGTTTTTGTGACGTTTTGTTCTGATTGCAATACCAATGATTGTTAGTTAGGTCTTGGCGATGATTGTCACGCCCATCACAAGAATAATAATCTCGTAGTGATTCTACACCAATTTCTACACCAATTCTCTTGTTCTTTGAATTTTGTAATTTCGAGTCGTTTATGGCTGAGCAGAATGATATTGTCAATAAGCTACCAAGATTATCCTATTTGTTCTGATGAATGATGAGACATCATCTGGATTCAGTAGGTCAGGCTTTGCTCCACATAAACATCCTTTGCAATCCGATCAAGCTGTTCATGATTAAAGTAGCTTCAATAGTGCCAAAACATTTCAAGTGTGGACTAGGAATATGATGGTGATGATGGGCATTGTAGGGGATCGAGACATACATTTTTGGATGCTAAATGGTCCATTAGCAAGGAGGTGTCATTGGCTATGGGATATGGTCGATGTTGGAAAATACCTTGGTCATCTACTTCTGGATCTATCTGACAGATAGATAGAGAATATCTGAAAATTTTGAACCAGTTGTAAACTCCTTGAGGATAACAAAGTTGAATATATTGTCTTCAAGAATAAGGAGGCATCACTTATCAGGAGCAAGCAGTTTCAATAAGGAGTTAAGGACCAAGTGTAGGGCTGTAATTTTATACCACCAAGTTTCTTATCATTCTGTGAAACAAGATATTGTAGCTAAGCCATCATCATGGTTTTATAAATGATCTCTATGAAATGCACACATCCAATTTTAAGCCTTATTAAACTGATCCTGATCGGTCCTGATTTTTCTTAGGCTCAGCTCAAAAATTAATTTCAAGAGTGAGAACCAATTTTCTCAACTAAATTAATTTCTAGTCAAGCCTGATTGAGCTTGTATTTGGGCCGCCGAGCTTGCATTTGGGCCAAGCTTAAGCAGACTCAATATGCTCAAATCAATTAATAGCTCTTAATAAGAGAGGCTTATACCTTGTAATACAAGAATTGGAACTTTGATGGACAAAAATTCCACCCCCCCCCCCCCACCCCGTTAATATAAACTTTTTATTAGCGCCCTTCTCTGTCCTCTCATTTCATAATACATTTCACTTTAAGCTTATCTATCCTCTGGTCTTTGTATGATTACTCTTCTTTTTCCTCCTATCTGAAGCCTCTCGGTTTCTAAGGTTACTGCTCTTCCATCACCCCATCAAAGGAATGTGAGAAGATGGTGCCCAGTAGCTTTTGATTTGGTGCCCCTAAATATATGATCGCTTAAAAGAAGATTAAGTTTCCCAGTAAATAAAGGTGTACATCGTATTGACAACCTCTTATGAACTTCGTCTTTTTTAAGTAATGCACATTGCTAAATTCAAAAGTCATTACCATAGTTTGCTATATTTGAAGAAGGCTTGGAGTTGAGGTTTTCAATTGGTACTGTGTTAAACAAATTGCCATAGTTAGGATTTGACAAACTTGGCCTTCAAATCAAGATAGCTCGGTACGTAAGGCCCAATAATTCTTCAATGGTTTTTGTTGAAAAAAAATATATTGTCTTCTTATTTTTATCTCCTATATTTCTGCTCGATAAGAAGTGGTAATTTCAATTAGGGGTTCTCTTTAATTGATAATTTTGCTTCCTAAGGATGAGAATTAGCTTCTTCCTCAAAAGTTCCTTACAAATGGCTGCGAGATTTGTCGATTTGTTCTTATCATTTTATAAATTATAATGATTCCCAACATTTCTAGATTTCTTCTGTTGTTCCTCTGTTAAGGTAGCTGGGTGGTCCCCTGATTGCCTAGGTACAGCTCATGTGCTTGGGAGGACTACCTAGTGATTTAGGCTGTCCATCTTTCAAAATAGGCAAAAAGTAAGAAAACTTTTGAAAGAATAACCTCATTTTTCTTTTAAATTATACACATAAATAACCATATAAACTACTAAGCAAGGTGTGTTTTCATCTCATGTCAATCCACTAAGTCAAATATAAGAGCGATAAGTGATAATAAAAGTAAATGATTAAAAATGCCACAATTTAACAATTATAAATATCTAGGAACAATTTATTAATAGAGAAGAAAAGAAAGAAAACATTGCAACGAGGGGGAAAGGAGAAGAAATATGAAAAAAAAAAGAAAACCCATGAAAAGAAAAGAACAAATAGAGGGGAAAAAGGTTGAAAGTAGTATTACTAAAACCGCTTAGTGCATTTAAGTGCAAAGGGCTCTTAGAGCCAAGCGCCTTGCGACTAAGTGAAGCGAGGCAAACATTTCTGAAAAAATGATAATAATTTATATAAGCAAGGTATATAACACATAATAAAAAAGCTAAAAATTATAATAGTAATATATTTAGCTTATTAGCTTATGGAAAGCCTCATTTTTCTCGACTAAAATCTATAGTCTGTTGATGTTTTTTCTCCTCTTTCTCAAATGATAGTATAATTTTGATGTTTCATTTATGTCTTCCAATTTTTAGCTTTTTATAGGGTAAAAAAAATAATTGTTTATGAGATGGTGCATTATAAAGTCAACATAATTTAATAAATATAGTAGAATAAAAAAAGGCTAAACTACAGTGTTGATCTTTGAACTTAGGGGGTTCTGTTACTTTGGTCTTTGAACTTCAAAAAGTTGCAAAAGTGATCCTGAAACTTTTCCTTTTGTTTTACTTTGATTCTTTCCATTAAACGGAAGATGCCGCTTGATTTTATCTCACGTGGTAGCACACATGACATACATGTGACAAATTTAAATTAAAAACCCATTATCAGCATGTTAACTCAATATCCAATAATCAAAAAAAAAAAACTAATCTTCCCCACACACGTGGCATCCAGTGGCCCTCCCTTTTCGATGGCCGACCGCAGCCCCCTCCATCCAAGCCCTCACCCGTGGCCTCCTTTGTCTCCTCCCCCCGATGGCCCGCCGCGGCCCCCTCCATCCACCCCCTCACCTGCGGCCTCCTTCGTCACCCCCCCTTGCGTTCTCCTCCCCTTTCCCCCTAGCGGCGTTCTCCTCCCTCCTTAACCCGTGCACTCTCCTCCCTCCCCCGTGGGTGAGGGACGGGACGGAAGAGGCATGATGAGGGATGGGACGGAAGAGGGCAGGGGTTGGGGGGAGGGGAGGAGAACACGGGGCCCTCCCCCCCTCCTTCGTCCCCCTGCGTTCTCCTCCGCGGTGATGGAGGAGGCTGCAGGTGAGGAGGTGGATGGAGGGGGCCACGGTGGATTGTCAAGGGGAGGGGGAGCGGAAGATGGAGGAGGCCGCGGGTGAGGGCATGGACGGGGGGGGGGGGGGGGGGGGGGGCTATGGCTGGTCGTTGGGGAGGAAGGGCCATTGGATGCCACGTGTGTTGGAAAATTTGATTTTTTTTTAGATTATTGGATATTGGGTTAATAGATTGATAATGGGTTTTAAATTTAATTTTACCATCTGTATGCCATGTGTGCTGTCACATTGGACAAAATCAAACGACGTCTTCCCTGTTTAACTGTAGAGATTAAAGTGAAACAAAAATGAAAGCTCAAGATTACTTTTGCAATTTTTTAAGTTTAGGGAAAAAAACTGACACAACCCACTAAATTCAAGGGTCAATACTGTAGTTTAGCCAAAAAAAAAAATACATATATATCTTATTAAGAAAAAGTGTACTTTTCTTGTACCTCAAATCAGATGAAAAGTACATGCCTTTTTGTGATGCCCCTCCTAATAGTCCCACATTGGAAAATTAGGAATTGGTTGAGTGGTTTATAACCGGTTAAGCAAGAAGGACAAGGCACCAATTGGATCCCTTTTGGGCTGTGGTGGCCCAAGTTGGTGTTGACCTTGTCCGTATTGCTTTCTTGTAACGAAACGGGCCTGTGGGTCCGGGTCGTTACAAATATGGTATCAGAGCCTCGCACCAGTCGGAAGTGCAGGAGCTAAGTGCCACAGGACAAAGTGCTACATCCATAGGGGATGGGTGCCACCTCTTGAACCTGTGGGGGCCACCTCTAGAATCCTGCCTGCCTGGTGGTTGTGATGAATTACCCCTGGCGACGAGGACGTCGCTTTTATTAAGGGGGGTAGATTGTGATGCCCCTCCTAATAGTCCCACATTGAAAAATTAGGAATTGGTTGAGTGGTTTATAACTGGTTAAGCAAGAAGGACAAGGTACCAATTGGATCCCTTTTGGGCTGTGGTGGCCCAAGTTGGTGTTGACCTTGTCCGTATTGCTTTCTTGTAACGAAACGGGCCTGTGGGTCCGGGTCGTTACAAATATGGTATCAGAGCCTCGCACCAGTCGGAAGTGCAGGAGCTAAGTGCCACACAGGACAAAGTGCTACATCCATAGGGGATGGGAGCCACCTCTTGAACCTGTGGGGGCCACCTCTAGAATCTTGCCTGCCTGGTGGTTATGATCAATTGCCTCTGGCGACGAGGACGTCGCCTCTATAAGGGGGGTAGATTGTGATGCCCCTCCTAATAGTCCCACATTGAAAATTAGGAATTGGTTGAGTGGTTTATAACCGGTTAAGCAAGAAGGACAAGGCACCAATTGGATCCCTTTTGGGCTGTGGTGGCCCAAGTTGGTGTTGACCTTGTCCGTATTGCTTTCTTGTAACGAAACGGGCCTGTGGGTCCGGGTCGTTACACTTTTTCATCTCATGTGCATGTAGATGATGGTGCCTTGTCGAGTATATAAGAAGTATCTAACTCTTGGCACCTTATGCCTTAGGCACACCTTAAGGGCATAAGAAACATCTAACCCTTTGTGCCTTGTACCTCATTTCTTAGGCATGCCTTTGACAACATTGGTTGAGAGAAAAAGAGGAAGAAAAAAAAAAGGAAGAACATAATAAAAAGGATGTTTCACAAGAGAAGGGGGAGGAGGAAGAGGCACAAGAGAAGAAAAAGACTATTTGAAAGAGAAGGAAAAGAAGAAGAGGCATAAGAGAAGAAAATATAAAAGAAAATAAGAAAAGAGAAGATGAGGAAGGGAAGAGCCCTATCAGGAGAGAGAATGAGAAAAACACATGCTCAGACCACTTTTTTAGTGTCTTTGGACAGTTGGATGGCTGCTGGTGAGCTGTTGGACAGCTCTCAGCAGTCAGGCAACTGCTGAAGGGCCACTGGAGGAACTCTGGTCAGCAACTTTCAGGTGGAGGAGCAGGCAGCTTCCTGTGGAGAGCTGGAAAGCTGCTGGTGAAGGGCTGCTAACTTGCCTTATTGCTGGATGAGATAAGAATCATTATTTAGGGTGAGAAGGTGGGATAAGTGGTAAAATATATTATTTTCACTTCCAACTAGTTTGTGTTTAGTTTCTTTTGGGTAACAATAATGAAAGTATAACAAGACATGCATTTCCTAAATAAAAACAGCAGTACATATCCTCGCAGGCTAACTCTGTGTAAAATTGGTTATAGTTTCCAGCTATTCAATTCCCATAATAAATTTAATGAGATTCCCCTTAAGGACTCAAATCATTCTAAACCAAAATTGAAAAGGGGATTTCAACATTGCTGGACTCTAAGGAGTCCTGGGGCAAAATTTTCCTCAAGTTGGGATTTCTATGATTCTCTGTGTAATAAAGTCTTGTGTCCTCCAGAGATCCAAATTCATGGTGATTAGTTGGTCTTAGCAAAAATGAATGTAGCAAATAAAGTTTAAACAATTTAATGAGGAAGAGATGTTGGTATCGAAATCACATTTGAATCTTTTTAAAACTTAGCTAATCTAAAATCTTTATAGCCATGCGAATTTTTACATGCATTGTAACTAGTTTGTTTAAACAATGCAGTGCCTAGGTGGCCACTGCCTAGGCAACCTGGACACTCTGATTTTGATAACACTTCCACACACTCCAAGTTGATTACCAAACTAACATGTAAGTAACTATCATGTTGATGTTGCTAATTTTATTAATTTAAACAGTCATTTCTGTTGCTTCCGGCTTTCACTTATAGTTATTGGTTTTCTATGCCATCAGTTATTCTGTTTCTGTTGTTCTGTTAATTTGTTTGATTATTCTTCTTAAATTTGCTGGTCAGCTCACCCTTGAACTTGCTCTGTAAGACATTTAAGGAAATATTCAAGATGGCTTCTATAATGTCATGTTCCATATGATGTCCATATGCCTTCTGTCATGCAATTCAACTGATTTTGCATTTATAATATTTATTGTATATTTTGATTTTTCACGTTTCATGTTTTGTTGAGTAATTTATCTTCTAATCCTATTAACATGTTGATTATAGCATACAAGCCTTGCTTTAGATAAATTGGAAAAAGCTAGTCTAAAAATGCACTGTATAAATCGTTCTTAAGTTCCGTGCTTATGAAATCTAAAATCAATACTTATAATTTTTGTCCTCTTATGGGCTCTTTTCCTGTCTGCAGTTAGATCAACCAATTCATGTCAGGAATAGAGGAGTATTGCTGCTTTATTGGGGGCCTGTCATGGTCAACTACAGATGGAAATCTGAAGGATGCATTTGGAAAATTTGGCCACCTTACTGAGGCAAAAGTACACTATAGGATCATATGCGATTTCTCTATATATAAATCTAGCAACAACGTATTTGATTTTTCTTTTTCTGTTGGGTTATTCTTCTGTTGCTCACTTAATCTCCATGCCTTCCCGTCTATCTCAGTGTGTATAAGCACTGAAGAAACACCAAAGTAGTGTTGAAATTTGGTAACTTCTTGCTCTCGTCTCTTTCTCTGCATATTTACAATGATGAAGGAAGGGAGGAAGATATACCCTGATAGTTCATTTTTCATTGATTTGGCTTCGACATAATTCTTGGAATTTGGCAGATGCACTTTTATTTTCTGTGTTGAAATGTAATCTATTTCTGCGTCTTCCCACTGACTCTCAATGCTATCAAGTAAAACAATTAGTTATCGTTCTAAGTGTGGCTAGAAACCATGCTCAAAAGTAGATATGCTTTTTAGTTATAGTAAGTTATCATTATTATGATCAATTCCAAGGTTTTTTTTTTTGCTTTGTTTAATCTAAGTAGCTAGATTATGGGCATTGGAATCTTGATGAACTCATAAAACCATGTTACAATTTATTGTTTTTAAATACTCTAAACCCGTATTCAGAATTATCTTTTTCTCTCTTTCGAGCATGTACATATGTAGAGAAAAGTGTATTTGTATGTATGTATGCATTTTCTCAATGGATTTGGAACAGCCTGACGGTCAATAAGAATGACTGGCAAAGATGGATTATATAGCTGACCCACAGAATAATTGTTTTTATGATCATGATCAAAGTTTTCTTCTCTATTTAATCTAAATAATTAGCTTGACAAAACTAAAATCTGGACAAACTGTTGCAGTCTAACTCATCGAGTTATGATAACTTCGTGGTCCATATCAAGGATTTGGAAATGCCTGACGCTTGATGGAATGTAAAGGTGACCCAACCCAAATAATTGTTATAACCATAATGAAGTTTTTTAGGTTTGTTCAATATTAGTAGTAGTGTAACAGAAAGTAAAATAGCAATAAATTCATTAAACCAAGTTATTTTTTATTGCTATTAAATACTCTGAATTTGGATTCTGAATTTGATAGTCTTTTATACTTCTTAAATTTTGGAAGATCCTGATATCAGTAGGGATGACTTGTGAATGGATTACAACGCAGACCAATCCCGAGTAGTTTAAATGATGGTCAATATTTATCGTTATTCTTATTTCTAACTGAGAATGCTGGTTTACTTTTCATCTCTAATGTCTTTACTGAATTAAATAACTTTTTGGTTTTTGATTTCCACAGAATCTGCTACTTGAAGATGTGCATTTTAATGCATTGGTATTCTTCTGGTCTGCAGGTAGTTGTTGACAGGTTTTCTGGCCGGTCTCGTGGATTTGGCTTTGTTACTTTTGATGAGAAAAAGGCTATGGATGATGCTGTTGAAGCTATGAATGGAATTGATTTGGATGGACGATCTATCACTGTAGACATAGCTCAGCCACAGGGATCTTCTAGGGATCGTAATGGCAATCGTGATCATGATCACTATCGTGGTCGTGATCATGGCCGTGACTTTGGTGGAGGACGTGGTTCGAACAGCGGAGAGTGCTTCAAATGTGGCAAGCCCGGACATTTTGCGCGGGAATGCCCATCTGGTGATGGTGCAAGTGATAGGTATGGTGGCAGGGGTGATAGATATGGTAGCAGGGGTGATAGGTATGATGGTGATGTCAGTGGTAATAGTCGTTATGGACCTGACCGTAGTGGGGACCGATATTCTGGGCCCAACAGGTACGGGGGTAACCGTAGCGGTTCAGGAAGGGACCGGTATACTCGTGACCGCTCTGGTCCGTACGAACATCCCAGTGGAGGAGGCTACAGATCTTAAGGAAATAGTGTTTTGGCTTCAGGTATGCATTAACTATGGTATAATATCTCATGCTTTTGTGTTTAATTCGACACTAATTTGTTTCTCACACATTATTATGCAGCCATTGAGCTAGTTCTGTACTGTTCTAAAGTTTTATACTGGCATTGGACCTTGTTATTAGCTTTTCTGGGAATGTTCTATTTTTCATGCTTCTCTGTGGATCTGCTGGGCTTGTGGTTATTTTATCATTGTGGGGGCTTGGATGCATACATTGGTTCAGATATAATTGATGTTGCAGATCCCGTTTTGATCTGGCGCTTCATGCTTGCCTGACATGCTAGCGCTATGTGGTCTTTGAATACTTGAATGCCATTAATGATCTGGGATTGTCAATGGTTTGGTGGCATTTTTTACGTTGTCTTTGGATTCTCAATATATTGCTGATCTGAATGCCAGTGGAGGATTCGATGGGATGTCCACATTAAGTAGATCTTTGGTTATAACTGCTATTAATTAGGAGTGTCTCTTTATGGAGACGGGAAAATATTGATGTCTACAGTTTTGAACTTCCTGAAATAATAGAGAGGTGGTCTCTCTTGTGCTGCTTTGATCCCCGCCAGAAGATGGCCCGACCCTACCTGGTAAAGTTGGCCATTTTCATACCCTTGAAACTTTTGATTAATTTTTGGTAGATCATGATCGTGTTAACCTTTTGGCAGGCTACAGGTTGGCCTTTGTGAGCATGTTGGATTCATGCTTTTGGGTTAATTGATGCTTATCTTGCATTCTTTGGACATGGTTTTTGCACCTCACTGCTTAAGCTTTTCTGCAGCAACATTAGTTCTTTTTTGATCAAAGGAGATCCCTTCCTGCATATGTATGCTGCAAGTTTTGTCAAGTTCTTTGACAGAGCAATCATTGTCAGTGTTACCATTCTTTGTTCGTCTATGATTTTGGATCAGACAAGATTTCACTCCGGGTCATCCTACTAAATGATGTGGTCTTGATCCCTGGCTTTCTCGACGGACGTCCAGTGACCAAGTCATTCTCTTTGATCAAACTGTGGTTCTTTCAGTTACACGGTTTCTCTTTTTACACCCATTTGCTATCTCTACAGTTTTGAGCCAATGAAGTTTCAGTTCTTGAATGTTGTGGCTCATTCCTTGCATCATTCTGGAATTTGTCATTTTGCTCTTTGAAATGACATATTTGCTGGATGAAGTCTGATAACATGGGAGCTTTATAATGACCTTTGTCAGTCTGTAGCATAAGGATTTATGCTAATCTGGATCCAAGATTAATAGGCCATTTTACATGTACGTAACTGGCCTCTTATGCGAGTTAACAAGAATCCCGTTGTTAATTGTATGCTCTAGGATCTTGTTTTTGGTAGACAAGTAGAAGTTGGCAACTGCCCTTGTGTGCTATTCCTTTACCTTTAAATTGCATGGCTGATGCTGCTTCCTCCTTGTCTTGTCACGTGTTTCAACCTGTAATGGGGTTACTGTTGGCAGTCTGGGTTGGATTTCATCATTTGAGAAATCATTCTGTTCTTTTTATTCATATCTGATATGCAGTTCATCTTTGTATGGGCTTTTGCTGTACGCCTGTGAATTCATTTACATTTTGGCTGCTATGCTATGCATTCTTGTGTATCTTTGGGGGGGGGGGGAGTTGCTTTTGTGATCTTATGCTTTTTTTATGGCATGGCCATGCTAGATATGATAAATCTATGCGTGACAGCTGTTTATTTTATTTATGGTATCCATAAAAAAAATCATATTGTATGTTATGTATCTTGGCTCCAAGAAGCCTATGTTTGTTGTTTGGAACCGGTTCTTTTTCTAGTGGCCTCTGTAAGGTTTCACGGTTATTTAAGTGGTAAAAAATCTTGTTTTTGATGTTGTAGTAACTTTAAATCAGAACTCATCATGGGTGCAAAATGTTGAACGTTGCAAATCCTTATTCTTTCTCCCCGAGTTAACAGTTGCTATGTTGAGTTGGAATTGCAATTGGTCGTTTAAGACTTCTTGTTTGTTGTTCGAATGTGGGGATGTATGGGCACTGCAAACAAACCTTTGATGTAGATCTGATGTGGATTTGATGTTCAATGTTTCCTTTGTTGTATCATGCCATTAATTGTTGATAATTATACCGGTTTAAACATGTATAAGTGGATTAGACAAATAATGTTCATATTTGATGCAAATATGCAAAAGTGTGAGGGGAATGGGTAAATAATTTGTTCCTATTTATTTGAAAATCTTAAGTTTAAAGCTATGGTTCTTGGTGTCCGGGTCTGATGCGGAACAAAATCATATTAGAGGCAAGTCTGTAGCTTGACGTTTGAAAACGTTGCTCGCAACCCATTGTTAGTTGCGTTGCGAGTGTCATCCTATATGGAGTTATGTATGATTGGTAGTTATTATGTATTATTGGTAAAATGGAATGCTTGAATTACATAAAATTTATTAGATCTCATAATTTGTATAATTTGTATGTAGTGAAATGCATGCCACTTAATCATTTTATAAATTTAATTTCTTTTTAAAGTAAAAGAATGGTCTGACAAATTAAATTTTTTGTAAAGGTAAAAGAGAATTATGTAGTATGTTTTCAAATATTTTTTTATATAAATACTTATTCTGAAGTTGGCACCATTGCTTACAGTTAGGAAGCGATTAGCTTTGGGTTTTGAGCCGATCAAATTTAACCGATTAGTTTTTAGATATTATTGGGAACTCATCGGGTTTCATTTTATAAATTTCCTCCTATATCTTTGTTTCAAATTATTTGTAAACTAAAACTCTAATCCTTAGCTAAATAACTTGAGACATTTGTCATGTGATATGCATTATTATCGTTCTTGCTTATGTGAGAGCTACTTTGTCATATGATAGGAAGGATCATCGTTCTTACTTAATACATATAAGTATATTATTTTCAAAAATGAAAACTATTTGGACATAGACAAAGGGAGAATAATATACTAGAAATTACTGTTAAATATCATTTATTTGTTCGCTAATTGCTCATAGAAAGATCATGAAATCAGCTTTACTTATGTATATTTGTAGCTTATAGTGTACGTAGAACCTCAATGATTTTTTTATTTTTGAAAATAATTGAAAAGTATCATATTGTTTAGCAGTTAATTTTCAGAAAATAATGTAAATGTAAATTATTTTATCTTAAGCAAGCAAGTAGCAACTCTAGATTACATGAGTCTAAAGATAGCATTAGTTCTCACGATGTTCCAATCAATATTTTTTTCTCCATCAATATTAGTTAAATGAAATAAATTCATATATAAATATATAATTATCTAATCTATGTTTGGATATCTAGTTTTGCTTATAATCCTAGATTAAATAATACTAAAGAGCTTAATCTTATATTACATTCTTAAATTTTTAAGAAAAATATATGATTGTGTTAATATAGTGTTGATTTAATTTATTTTTTACTTATCATCTTTTGTTTGATGGTCATAAAGTCTAACCATTAGATTACTATCTATTTTTATATTTATACTTTTAATGTCCTATTTGTATTAATTTTCATTTAAAATAAATATGGATATAAATTTTTATGTAAGCTTAATATTTATATTTACATTCTAATTTGTTAGACAAAAAATGATTTGGATATGGTTACACTTTTATTTCATTTATATCCAATCCATTTTGCAAGGCAAGAGAAAAAAACCTTTCTCTTATTGATCATGGTTTTCTAGAAGTATAAAATGTGCTAATGAATTTATATCTATTTATTGGTATGACATCATGCTATGATATACTTATATCTAATTGGTATCCATTTGGTTTATAGGTTTATTTCCATCGATCATGTTCTTCTAGAAGGGATAAAACGTGCACACAAGTTCATATCTATTTGTTCATTTGATACCATCTTACGATGCGTTGATTTGTATACAATCTATTTTTAATCTTAAATCCTTGCATTAAATGTAAAATAAAAAACCTCACTCTCACATGATTTTCTAGGAGGATAAAATGTGCAAATAGATTTATATCTATTTATTGGTGTGGTATTGCATCATACTAATATCCTATCTATATCCAATCTAATTTCAGCCTTATTTTTTTAAAAATTAGAGGTAAAATAAAATCTTTCTTTGTTCATAGTTTTCCATAGGGATAAATTGTACAGACAAGTGGTATTCATTCATTGGTATGATTCATATTGCAATACACTAATATTTGACCTGTATCCAATCTATTTTCAATCTTAACTGATTTGTATTAAATCTGTTTTTAGCCTTAATTCCTTCCATTACTTAACAAAGCAATGATTCAGTTGCTTAATTCCATGGACCGCTCCCTTGATCCCTAAAAATTTGTGGCTCTTTAGAGCTCGTTTACTGTTACTTTTGTTTTTTATGGACTAAAAATCATGACTTAAATCTTGAAATTTTTTTTGGATCCGAACCAACGATCTGGTTGTATAAAACAATCTTGTAACCCCAGCATTTATTTATGGACACCTGGCACCTAGAGTTTATTTTGACATTTAGGCTCCCAGTATGACGCTTGGATTTCCGAGTCTTTGCGTGTCTGATGGGTTTTCTGAGTCCCTGGACCGAGGCGTCGCGTGATGTTTATAATAAGTTGGAGGATGACTTCCTTTTGGAATCGGGTGCTTATCTTCTCCAAATAATCTCCTGCCCATCCTCCTAATGCCTGTGAGACAGAGAGAGAGAGAGTGGATCGGGAGAACTTCGAAGCGATCAGCGATCCCGTGAATCTCTCAACAATAGGCGCTGCCCTTCCGGACTTCGTTCTTCATGATTGGAGTCGAACTCGGAGACCCAAAGCTCGGATTTCCACCGCATTGTCTTCTATTGCTTGGGGAAACTTCAATGGTCACTGAAATATGTTCGATTTTGGTGAGTTCTACTGCTCGAGGGACCATAAGTTTGAGATTTTGCCCATTGGATCTCCTTCCGAGCCCAGTGTAAGGAAAGAGATTGTTTAGCATGAGAGCTCGAGATTTTGGTGGTTCTGTTGGAAGGAGGATTTGTTTGGTATTGTCTTGATGTTCTGTGGACTGCTCGTGATGAAGTACCAGAGAGTTCTTACGGTGGAGGGAGTCACGGAGGCTTGTGTTAGGGCTTTTAGGATGGATAGAAAGAGACATCGCATGACTCTATGGCCCTGGAAGTTTGTGCCTTTCTCCATTTGTCTATGAGAAACGCAAGAGAAATCTATTACAACTTGTGACCATGGAGGCAGTATTGGTGCTAAGCACATGTCATAGGAGGTGGCCACTACAATTTTTGCTGAAGTTGGAGTTAGTGGAGCTACTGGAGTTATGATTGTACCTAGATGTCTAAAATAGCTAGTTAACCATTTGGGATTAGCGTACCGAGGTAAGTAAGCCTATTTATAATTAGTAATTTATAAATCATGAAGTTAGAGTTTACATGTATATTATGAAATAAGGAAAACAGAAGTTTATTTAGATTAATTATTTAAATGGTATCATGAATCTACATATGAGCATTTATATGACTATAGTAACTGGTAATATTTTGCAAGAAATAGTTTCTTGGTGTATGTGTAAAATATAAATTCTTTGACTTGCAAATATATTGGTATTATTGAGATGACTACATGCAATTGTAAAGATGACACTGAAATAATCTTGTATGTGTCGCCACGATTCTCATATATTATGGCATACATATTTAGGGTATGTTTTGATTGATTTTGATATGGCCATGCACATTTGTAGGATATGTTCCGATTGATTGTGATACGGCCTCACACACTTGTGGAATGTGTTCTGATTAATTTGAAGGGCCGTGGGACATAAGAAAATAATAATTATGGATTTATTTACATTGTAGGTATTTATTATATAATTATGCATAATTATGAAATAAGATAAAATAAAATTTATTGACATTGATTATTTGAAAGTTGGTAAATTGTACCATGAGTATATAATTGAGTAACTGCTATAACATGTGATATTTTGCAAAGTAATGGTTTTATATGTTTATGCAAAATATGAAGAAATTGTTTATTTTTAACCTTGCAAGTGAATTGGTTACATGCTGACTGTTTATGTGATATGAAAAGATTATGCTTATGATGATGCATGATGTACATATATATAATGATGACCTTGAATTATATTATGATGATCATGTGGAGGCCACAATCTAGAGGATGTGCTCTGTTTGATTATGAGGTGGCATGTGGAGGCCACACGCATCTAGAGGATGCGCTATGACTGATGATGCATATGGAGGCCACACACATAGAGGATGTGTGATTATGAGGTGACCGTGGAGGCCACACGCATCTAGAGGATGCGCTATGACTGATGATGATATGACATGTGGAGGCCATACACATCTAGAGGATGTGTGATTATGAGGTGGCATGTGGAGGCCATACGCATCTAGAGGATGCGCTATGACTGATGATCATGTGGAACACATCTAGAGGATGTGCTATATTGACGATGAGGTTATGTGGAGGCCACACACATCTAAAGGATGTGCGCTGATTGAGGTGTAGCAGGCCGTGGGAACATAAAATATAATATAAAAATGATCATATAAACATTGGGTTGTTTAATGCATTTTCTGGTATTTATTGTATAAGCTTCCAAATTAATTGAGTAGTGAGATGATAGCATGATAAATGCATTTGAATTGATTTATGAAATTATGACTCGATCTTGATGATGATCTACTTACTTATTGAGTGTGAGCTCATTTCACAATGTTTTTCAGACCTGAAGGAACCATAGGGTCGTTGGAGCTATTTAAAATAAGTGGATTCATATGTTGTGTAATAATGTTTGCGTGTAGGGCTTGTAGAAATCTTTAGTTTCTTGAATGATATATAGGTTGTGCCTTTCTTGAATTCAGTGTCATGATTCGGGACGCCTTGCATGCCTGGCATACCCTAGCTCAATTTTTAGTCTTGTGACTTTTAGGATGGATAGAAAGAGACATCCAGCATGACTCTATGGCCCTGGAAGTTTGTGCCTATTTGTTTATGAGAAACGCAAGAGAAATCTATTACAACTCTGTGACCATGAGTATTGGTGCTACAGCATATGTCATAGCACTACAATTGCTGAAGCTGGAGTTAGTGGAGCTACTGGAGTTATGATTGTACCTAGATCTTAGCTAGTGTGTACCGCCACATGAAGTTCATCATTTATTTAGATTAATTATTTTAAATGGTATCATGAATCTACATATGAGCATTTATTATGAGGGTATATTTTGTAGTTTCTTGGTGTATGTGACTTTATGTTGGTATTATTGAGATGACCAATTGTAAAGATGACACTGAAATAATCTTGTAGTCGCCACGATTCTCATGTATTTAGGGTATGTTTGATTGATTTTGATATGGCCGCACATTGTAGGATTGATTGATACGGCCTCACACACTTGTGGAATGTGTTCTGATTAATTTGAAGGGCCGTGGGACACATAAGAAAAATAATTATGGATTTATTTACATTGCATATTTTGGTATTTATTATATAATTATGCATAATTATGAAATAAGATAAAATAAAAATTTATTGACATTGATTATTTGAAAGTTGGTAAATTGTACCATGAGTATATAATTGAGTAACTGCTATAATTATTATAGCATGTGATATTTTGCAAAGTAATGGTTTTATATGTTTATGCAAAATGAAGAAATATGTTTATTTTTAACCTTGCAAGTGAATTGGTTACATGCAATGATTAAGATTGTAAAAACCACTGTTTATGTGATATGAAAAGATTATGCTTATGATGATGCATGATGTACATATATATAATGATGACCTTGAATTATATTATGTGTCGCCGCGGTTCTCCTATATGTGGCATGTGGAGGCCACACACATCTAGAGGATGTGCTCTGTTTGATTATGAGGTGGCATGTGGAGGCCACACGCATCTAGAGGATGCGCTATGACTGATGATGATATGGCATATGAGGCCACACACATCTAGGGGATGTGTGATTATGAGGTGGCATGTGGAGGCCACACGCATCTAGAGGATGCGCTATGACTGATGATGATATGGCATGTGGAGGCACACACATCTAGGGGATGTGTGATTATGAGTGGCATGTGGAGGCCACACGCATCTAGAGGATGCGCTATGACTGATGATGATATGCATGTGGAGGCCACACACATCTAGAGGATGTGTGATTATGAGGTGGCATGTGGAGGCCATACGCATCTAGAGGATGCGCTATGACTGATGATGATATGGTATGTGGAGGCCACACATGAGGATGTGCTATATTGACGATGAGGTGGCATGTGGAGGCCACACACATCTAAAGGATGTGCGCTGATTGAGGTGTAGCAGGGCCGTGGGACACATAAAATATAATATAAAAATGATCATATAAACAGTGGGTTGTTTACAATGCATTTTCTGGTATTTATTGTATAAGCTTCCAAATTAATTGAGTAGTGATATGCCTGTTATGATAGCATGATAAATGCATTTGAATTGGAAGTTTATGAAATTATGACTCAATAATATCTTGATGATGATATATGGCTATTTTATATTATTAGTATAGGCTTACTTATTGAGTGTGAGCTCATATAAATCTCACAATGTTTTTCAGAGCCTCAGGATTGAAGAAGGAACCATAGGATCGTTGGAGCTTCTATTTAAAATAAAGTGGATTCATATGTTGATGTAACCCCAGTAATGTTTGCGTGTAGGGCTTGTAGCCCAAATCTTTAGTTATGGATTGTATTAAAGTTATGGACTTGAATGATATATAGGTTGTTGCCTTTCTTGAATTCAGTGTCATGATTCGGGACGCCTTGCATGCCTGGCATGCGGCGGGTTGTCACCCTAGCTCAAAATTTTTAGTCACGGAGGCTTATGTTAGGACTTTTAGGATGGATAGAAAGAGACATCCAGCATGACTCTATGGCCCTGGAAGTTTGTGCCTTTCTCCATTTGTTTATGAGAAACGCAAGAGAAATCTATTACAACTCGGTGACCATGGAGGCAGTATTGGTGCTACAGCATATGTCATAGGAGATGGCCACTACAATTTTTGCTGAAGCTGGAGTTAGTGGAGCTACTGGAGTTATGATTGTAACTAGATGTCTAAATAGCTAGTTAACCATTTGGGATTAGCATACCGAGGTAAGTAAGCCTATTTATAATTAGTAATTTATAAATCATGAAGTTATAGTTTACATGTATATTATGAAATAAGGAAAACAGAAGTTTATTTAGATTAATTATTTTAAATGGTATCATGAATCTACATATGAGCATTTATTATGACTATAGTAACTCGTAATATTTTGCAAGAATTAGTTTCTTGGTGTATGTGCAAAAATATAAATTCTTTGACTTGCAAAATATGTTGGTATTATTGAGATGACTACATGCAATTGTAAAGATGACACTGAAATAATTTTGTATGTGTCGCCACGATTCTCATATATTATAGCCACACACATATTTAGGGTATGTTTTGATTGATTTTGATATGGCCACGCACATTTGTAGGATATGTTCCGATTGATTGTGATACGGCCTCACACACTTGTGGAATGTGTTCTGATTAATTTGAAGGGCTGTGGGACACATAAGAAAATAATTATGATTTATTTACATTGCATATTTTGGTATTTATTATATAATTATGCATAATTATGAAATAAGATAAAATGAAAATTTATTGACATTGATTATTTTGAAAGTTGGTAAATTGTACCATGAGTATATAATTGAGTAACTGCTATCATGTGATATTTTGCAAAGTAATGGTTTTATATGTTTACGCAAAATATGAAGAAATATGTTTATTTTTAACCTTGCAAGTGAATTGGTTACATGCAATGATTAAGATTGTAAAAACCACTGTTTATGTGATATGAAAAGATTATGCTTATGATGATGCATGATGTACATATATATAATGACCTTGAATTATATTATGTGTCGTCACGGTTCTCCTATGATGTGCATGTGGAGGCCACATACATCTAGAGGATGTGCTCTGTTTGATTATGAGGTGGCATGTGGAGGCCACACGCATCTAGAGGATGCGCTATGACTGATGATGATATGGCATATGGAGGCCACACACATCTAGGGGATGTGTGATTATGAGGTGGCATGTGGAGGCCACACGCATCTAGAGGATGCGCTATGACTGATGATGATATGGCCACACACATCTAGAGGATGTGTGATTATGAGGTGGCATGTGGAGGCCATACGCATCTAGAGGATGCGCTATGACTGATGATGATATGGCATGTGGAGGCCACACATCTAGAGGATGTGCTATGATTGACGATGAGGTGGTATGTGGAGGCCACACACATCTAAAGGATGTGCGCTGATTGAGGTGTAGCAAGGCCGTGGGACACATAAAATATAATATAAAAATGATAATATAAACAGTGGGTTGTTTACAATGCATTTTCTGGTATTTATTGTATAAGCTTCCAAATTAATTGAGTAGTGATATGCATGTTATGATAGCATGATAAATGCATTTGAATTGGAAGTTTATGAAATTATGACTTGATAATATCTTGATGATGATATGGCTATTTTATAATATTAGTATAGGCTTACTTATTGAGTGTGAGCTCATATAAATCTTACAATGTTTTTCAGAGCCTCAGGATTGAAGAAGGAACCATAGGGTCGTTGGAGCTTCTATTTAAAATAAAGTGGATTCATATGTTGATGTAACCCCAGTAATATTTGCATGTAGGGCTTGTAGCCCAAATCTTTAGTTATGGATTGTATTAAAGTTATGGACTTAAATGATATATAGGTTGTTGCCTTTCTTGAATTCAGTGTCATGATTCGGGATGCCTTGCATGCCCGGCATGCGGCGGGATGTCACCCTAGCTCAAAATTTTGGGTCAGGGGCGTGACAGCTTTTATGGTATCAGAGCCTAGGTTTTGACCTTAGAGACACATGATGACACTCTAGGCAAAATACTAGGATGATATTGAAAATTATAATGAATTTTAGATATTATGCTTTGAAAGCCTAAAATTTAAAGGTTATTAAGATATTAATTGAAATATAAATTTGATAGGAATAAAGAATGAACCATCGCACTTGAAGCTAATGATATAGTGTGGGACTCCCAGTGTCAGCTCCCTCTCCTCTCTGGGGCCACCGACAGCACACCTGCACACTTGTGGTAATCGGATAGAGTTTTACTAGTCTTTATGTAGCGCTCCATAAGAGCTAGAGAACCCCAACTAATTATCATAAGTGGCAGACACACGAAAACAAATCCTGTTAAAAACTTTTCATTTCATCTCAATTATATACACAAATCACTCAATCAACACTAAGCATCAACATGCTCAGATAATATTTTTCAATCGTATGCTGATACTATTTAGCTTGTACAACTCAAAGTACATTTTTAACATGATATCAGATAAAATAAATGTAGCTTATTATTCAAATAACATATCAGTATTGAAATACTCTACAATAACTTTTCATTGAAAGATAACCCATTAAGATAAAAATCAATGCATTACAATATGAAGATATGCATTCTTTATCTACAACCCAGACTCCCATCGGAATCTGCTTGCCCACTGGCATCTCAAGTAAACTCTCCCTCTCGGGATAACTATTTGGCCCACTGGCCCTTTTTATATCACAACATATGCTTTTAAATCTCATGATGCTGGGCTGTGTGTAATGCCTCTGAGGTACCACCCTACAGTCACCCTCCTATAAGTGTACTCTCATCGGGTGCGTGACTAGCAACAGGATCCCCGCACAAATAGCACTCCTTACCCATGCTGTTCACCCGGCAAAGTGCTTTGTTCCTTAACCCTGGAACCTCGGGTTTTCTCTCTGCCCCCACAGGCTATATATAGTAATCAGCTCCACGGAGCTATGATTCATGCCCCCACGGGCTGTTCACAACCAGCCCCACTGGCCTGGTTAAGCATGCACTCACCCCTGATTCTGGGGTTCATCGTACGATCTGTTCGCAAGGAGGTGCCGACTCGATAGTAGTATGCAATGCTCATGCTATAGTACAGTCTAAAGGGTGATCAGCCCCATAGCTGTCTGATGCTCAGTATGATACATACATCATTTGTAAAGCTTTATCATGCAAATATGCCATGTATACATTAAAAATCCCCTCATCGAAACTCATGCTTATGTGTTTATGCTCAAAACTCATGCTCAAAACTCATGCTTATTTCTTTATGCTTAAAACTCATGCTCAAAACTCATTTATCAGAATATCATATACTAGGTTCTCATTTCTTATATTTAAAACATACATAATACTCTGTTAAACATAACATACCATAACTAGGTATTAATCTCATTATACTAGCTCAAATTAACTTCTCATTGCTAGATGAGAAACCCACTCACCTTAGTAGGTTACTCCTCGACTGGTACTCAACTCTGGTATTCCGGCTCCCTGGAATAATCCTCTCGACCTACGTCAACATACAGATACGATAGCTATTAGGATTACCTCCACACGAGGTTTTCCCACGAACCATGCATGCATACATGATCTATCCTCTAATATCTCATTATTTTCTTCCACCCTTTCTCTACTCAAGATTACTTCTACTATTACCTCAAAATATAATAATCTAAAAAAATCTAAAGTCATGCAAGATCTAGGGAAGCTATAGCTTACCTGAGTCGAGCACAAACCCCAAGCTTCCCTTTCCCTTTCTCTTTCTTCCTCCTTCTTCTTCCTTCCTCTCTTTTCTCCTCTTCTTTCTCTCTTTCTTTCTTTTTCTTTCTTTTCTTTCTGGCTGAACCCACGTTTTTTCCCTTTTCTCTAGTGACTTGGGGACCAAGTCATGGAAAACTTAAGGGTTAAGGCATGCCAAATTCTCCTTTTGCCCTCAAACACTCTTAACACGCTTTTTGAAAAACACGTGGCTTACTTATAACCATGATATTTTACCCTTAGATTTTCTTTCCCAAGTTGCCCTTAACACAATTAGCAATTGACATCGGAGCCTTTTCCCATTTTGCCCCTGATATAGCATTTTTTTTAATCAATTTATAGCCCAGATTATCATTTTTCACTTAAATTGATACTTTTATATATCATTTTCAAGAAAAGACTTTACCAGCTTGAAGAGCTCGATTTTAGAAATCCAACGGTTCAAACGGCATTCAAATCGGACTTGAAACGGAATAAATATGAAATTCTCAAGATTTAACTCAGAAAAACCTGCCGTCTTGGAGTCGGCTCCAGCAGAAATAGGTGTCGTCTCCAGAAATATAGGTGTCGACTCCAGAAATATAGGTGTCGACTCCAAAAAAGTAGGTATCGACTCCAACACTGCAGCAGAAATATTAACCTTCTGTTTTCTCTGCAGGTGTCGACTCCACCTCTGCAGGTGTCGACTCCAAAGCATGCCGAAAGTTTAAAACCGTGCCAGAGTCGACTCCACTCCAAATAGTGTCGACTCCAAACACTAAAAACATCATTTTAGGATAAAACTCAAACTAAACTTAATTTTTCTTGTGATTTAAACCCATTAAAACTTAAGTCTCTCAATTTCTTAAATCAAATTCATTAACATTCAGAATATACACATTTACTCCCAAAATTTCTTCTCTTTATATTTATTAAAAGGCCAACACACCCACATTTCACTGAAACTCTCTAACTTTCATTTCAAATGAAAAATGCCATAAATTACAAGGTTTTCAGAATGTTACAATTCTCCCCCTCTTAAGAAATTTCGTCCTCGAAATTTAGCTAGATATATTTTCAAATAGATGGGGGTACTTCAATCTCATCTCATCCTCTCGCTTCCATATAGCCTCCTCTTTTTGATGATTTAACCATTGCACCTTAACTAATGGAATTCTTTTACTACGGAGCTGCTTAATCTCCCTACTCAAGATCTTCACTGGTTCTGTTGCAAATGATAAATCTCCCTGTAACTTATAGTCTCAGACTGAATCACATGAGAGGAATCCGGCACATACCTCCTAAGCATTGATACATGAAATACATTATGAATTTGAGATAACTCTAGAAGTAAAGCCAATCTATAAGCTAGTGTCCTAACTCTTTCCAGAATTTCATAGGGTCCAATATACCTGGGACTCAACTTGCCTTTCTTTCCAAATCTCATAATACCTCGCCAAGGAGATACCTTCAGAAAGACTCTATCTCCAACCTCAAACTTTACCTCTCTATGCTTTTTATCTGCATAGCTCTTTTGTCTATCCTGGGCTGCCTTTAATTTAGCTCTTATAATTTTAACTTGATCTGCTGTAAGCTGCACTAACTCAGGGCCTAACAGCCTTCTCTCTCCCTCATCATCCCAACACACTGGAGTTCTACATTTTCTCCCATACAAGGCCTAATATGGTGCCATATCAATGCTAGAATGGTAGCTGTTATTGTAAGCAAACTCTATTAAAGGTAGATGATCATCCCAGCTACCAGAAAATTCCATGACACAAGCCTCAGCATATCCTCCAGTGTCTGGATGGTTCTCTCTGACTGACCATCGATTTGGGGATGAAATGCTGTACTGAACCTCAATTTAGTCCCCAAAGCTTTCTGTAATTCTGCCCAAAATTGAGATGTGAACCTTGGATCTCTATCTGATACTATCGATACTGGCATACCATGCCTACTCACAATTTCATGCACATATAATTCTGCTAATCTATCCAAGGTAAAGACAATCTTAATAGGCAGAAAATGAGCAGACTTAGTCAATCTATCAACTATCACCCATATAGCATCATTGCCCCTTTTGGTCTTTGGGAGTCATACAACGAAATCCATAGTTATATGCTCCCATTTCTACTCTGGCACAAACAGAGGCTGAAGCTTTCCAGCGGACACTAATGTTCAGCCTTAATCTGCTGACACACCAAACACTTAGATACATACTCAGCTATCTCCTTTTTTATACCATTCCACCAGTAATTCTGTTTGATAGTTCTATACATCTTAGTACTACCTGGATGCATTGAATAAGCTGAGCTATGTGCTTCCCTTAAAATCTGATCTTTCACTGATTCCACAGCTGGTACACAAACTCTGCCCTTGAATAATAACACTCCATCACCTCTAACAGAAAACTCTGACTGAAACCCACTCTGAATTAAATATCTAGCTTTAAGCAACTGTATATCTAGCAACTGAGCTTCTCTTATTTCTTCTAGCATTTGGGGTCTCACTCTGAAAGTAGCCAACAAGGCTCCTGATTCTTCTACAGCTAGCTCTGCATCTAATCTCCTTAACTCAATCATCAAGGGTAGCTGTACGGTTCTGATAGAAGCCAATGTGGCCATAGACTTTCGACTCAAGGCATCGGCCACAACATTAGCTTTCCCTGGGTGATACTCAATAGTGCAATCATAGTCTTTAATCAATTCAATCCATCTTCTCTGCCTTAAATTCAATTCCTTCTGGGTCAGAATATATTTCAAGCTCTTATGATCAGTAAATATCTGGCATCTTCTTCCATATAAGTAGTGCCTCCAAACCTTCAATGGAAATATAACAGCAGCTAACTCCAAATCATGGGTGGGGTAATTCTTTTCATGGGATCTCAACTGTCTAGATATATAAGCCACCACTTTCCCATTCTGCATTAAAACACATCCCAAACCCTTCAATGAGGCATCACTATAGATCACATAATCACTGGCACTATCAGGGAGTATTAGGATTGGGGCTGAGGTTAATCTCTTTTTCAATTCATCCATACTCTTCTGGCATTCATTAGACCAATCAAACTTGATATTCTTTCTAAGCAGCTTAGTCATAGGAGAAGCCAAAATCAAGAAATTTTCTATAAATCTTCTATAATATCCTGCTAGTCCCAAGAAACTCCTGACCTCAGTCTGATTGGTAGGTCATACCCAATTCACTATAGCTTCAATCTTTTGAGGATCTACCATAATACCTTTGGCTGAAACTACATATCCCAAGAACTTTACCTCATCCAGCCAAAATTCATTTTTACTAAACTTTGCATATAATTGCTTTTCTCTTAATATCTGCAAAACTGTCCTCAGATGCTGTTCATGCTCTTCACTACTTCTAGAATAAATCAAGATGTCATCAATGAATACTATCACAAATTTATCTAGATACTCCTGAAATACTTGATTCATCAGACCCATAAAAGCAGCTGGAGCATTTGTCAAGCCAAATGGCATCACCAAGAACTCATAATGACCATATCTGGTCCTGAAAGCAGTTTTAGATATATCCTCATTCTTTATTCTCAATTGATGATACCCAGATCTCAGATCAATCTTTGAAAACACTACTGCCCCCTGCAGCTGATCAAACAAATCATCGATCCTTGGCAATGGATAATTGTTTCTAATGGTCACATTGTTCAACTGTCTATAGTCTATACACAACCTCAAGGTACCATCCTTTTCTTCACAAACAACACTGGTGCACCCCATGGCGATATACTGGGTCTATTAAACCCTTTATCCAATAATTCTTGTAACTGACTTTTCAATTCTTTCAATTCAACTGGAGCCATTCTATAAGGTGCCCTGGCTATTGGTCTGATATCTGGAGCTAGATCTATACTAAAATCAAATCCTCTGTCAGGAGGTAACCCTGGCAGCTCCTCCGGAAATACATCTGAAAAATCCCTTACCACAGGGATATTCATCAGCTCTAAACCATTGCCCTCTAGGCTCACTGCACAAGCTAAATAGGCTTCACATCTCTTTGCTAGAATTCTATTGGCTGACAGAGCTGAAATCACTCCTGAGGGTAACCCCCTCCTATCACCAACAAAACAGACCTCTCTATCATCAGAAGTTTGTAACATCACTTCCTTCCTTAAGCAATCTACTCTGGCCTTATGCACAGATAGCCAATCCATCCCCAAAATGGCATCAAACTCTTTCAACCTCAAAGGAATCAAATTTGCTGCTAATTTCTGACCCTCCACAGAAATGTCACAGCCTCTATACACTTGGTCTGCTATAAAAGGCCTCTCTAAGGGCATAGATACTACCAACTGACTACCCAACTGGCCCACATCTCTAACTAGATGCTTAGCAAACTCACATGAGATAAATGAATGCGTAGATCCAGAATCAATTAAAATATAAGCATCATGATTATCGATGGGTAGCATACCTGTCACTACATCAGGATCAATCTGAGCCTCCTGCCTGGTCATGGCAAACATTCTGGCCTCGGCTCTCGGAATAATGGATGACCCTCCTGGCTGATTAACATTAGGCCCCACCTGACTGGCTGAAGCCACAACACTACCATCACCCCTCCTACCAGACTGTCCCCTTAGCATTACTGGCCCCTGAGGAAGCCCACCAGCCTGCTGCCCTCTCCTAGGGCAATCTCTTTTCAGGTGACCTACATCACCACAAATAACATCCCTTATTGCCCCTCTTACATTCTCCCAAATGAAGCTTTCCACATACATTACATGGAGGTATATTTCTCCCTCCACCAGAAGGACGACCCTGCTCCCCTACATCACCAGACACCCTGCTGGTGGCAACCTGAGGCACACCCCCATAAGGCTTTCTTTGAACTGGGCTAGATGCTCACACAGATACTGATCTTCTGCCCACATCACCAGGGGCTCTAAACCCAAAATAAAACTGTCCAGTCCTCTAGGGTTTCTTAAATGGCTGAGTCCCTCCCGGAGCAGAAGAATAACTAGGAGCACTTCTTTTCATTCTATCCTGCCTCCTACTCATATATTCTTTTTCAATCTCCTCAGCTTTGAGTGCTCCCTGCACCAACTCAGAGTAACTATTATAGGTTTGCATACAGGTCTTGGCTTTAATAGGGAGATTCAATCCATCGTGGAATAGTCGACATCTCTCCCTCATCAGTCACCAAGGCCCTAGCAAACTAAGATAACTCAACAAAAGTGGCTTCATAATCTGCCACAGACATCCTCCCCTGGGTTAGACTAAGGAAATCCCTCCTCTTCTGATCCCTATAAATCTCAGAATAATATTGCTGATGAAATTATCTTCTAAAATTTTCCCATGTCAACTCCACTCCCTGGGGCTGCCTGCCCTGAATAGATCTCCACCAACTCTGGGCTCTATCCTCCAGTAAAAAGGTGGCAATACTCAGCCTCTGCTCCTCAGAGCATCCCATCACATCAAATACTCTCTCGATCCTCTGCAGCCATGCCCCGGCCTGAATAGGATCAGTAGTTCCCTGGAACTCCAGAGCCCTCAACTTCCTGGCTCTTTCCACATTCCTCACAACCTCCATATTTTTAGATGGAAGGCTAGAACTAGCACCCACATCTGCTACCACAGCCTGAGTAATCATGCCTACCAGCTCTGGCATACTAGGTCCCTGACTCTGTACTCGAGATGGGTCTACTGGCACAGGGGTAATAGACTGTGAAGAAGACTCTGGCATTTGCTCTGAAGACGCCCTCACTCTAGCCTCATTAGATACTGGCTCGGTGGAATCACTAGAAGCCATTCTATCAATTTAACTTCTTCTAACTGACCTTCTGAGTCTACTTTGACCTATGCTTCTATCCTTGCCTGAAGATTGCTCTGTCTCTCTAGATGCCTTTGTAGTAATCGTCCTACAAGACATTATTCATTACATCAGTTTCATCATTCAATAGCTATAATCATAATCATTCAATCATCCTAGACTCATACTCATACTATTTCCCTAGGACCTAATAACCTAGGGCTCTGATACCAAAACTTGTCAGCTCCCCCTCCTCTCTGGGGCCACCGACAGCACACCTGCACACTTGTAGTAATCGGATAGAGTTTTACTAGTCTTTATGTAGCGCTCCATAAAGAGCTAGAGAACCCCAACTAATTATCATAAGTGGCAGACACACGAAAACACATCTTGTTAAAAACTTTTCATTTTCATCTCAATTATATACACAAATCACTCAATCAACACTAAGCATCAACCTGCTCAGATAATATTTTTCAATCGTATGCTGATACTATTTAGCTTGTACAACTCAAAGTATATTTTTAACATGATATCAGATAAAATAAAATGTAGCTTATTCTTCAAATAACATATCAGTATTGAAATACTCTACAATAACTTTTCACTGAAAGATAACCCATTAAGATAAAAATCAATGCATTACAATATGAAGATATGCATTCTTTATCTACAACCCAGACTCCCATCGGAATCTGCTTGCCCACTGGCATCTCAAGTAAACTCTCCCTCTCGGGATAACTATTTGGCCCACTGGCCCTTTTTATATCACATATGCTTTAAATCTCATGATGCTGGGCTGTGTGTGTAATGCCTCTGAGGTACCACCCTACAGTCGCCCTCCTATAGGTGTACTCTCATCGGGTGCGTGACTAGCAACAGGATCCCCGCACAAATAGCACCCCTTACCCATGCGGTTCACCTGGCAAAGTGCTTTGTTCCTTAACCCTGGAACCTCGGGTTTTCTCTCTGCCCCCACGGGCTATATATAGTAATCAGCTCCACTGAGCTATGATTCATGCCCCACGGGCTGCTCACAACCAGCCCCATTGGCCTGGTTAAGCGTGCACTCACCCCTGATTCTGGGGTTCATCGTACGATCTATTCGCAAGAAGGTGTCGGCTCGATAGTAGTGTGCAATGCTCATGCTACAGTACAGTCTAAAGGGTGATCAGCCCCATAGCTGCCTGAAGCTTAGTATGATACATACATCATTTGTAAAGCTTTATCATGCAAATATGTCATGTATACATTAAAAATCCCCTCATCGAAACTCATGCTCATGTGTTTATGCTCGAAACTCATGCTCGAAACTCATGCTTATTTCTTTATGCTTAAAACTCATGATCAAAACTCATTTATCAGAATATCATATACTAGGTTCTCATTTCTTATATTTAAAACATACATAATACTCTGCTAAACATAACATACCATAACTAGGTATTAATCTCATTATACTAGCTCAAATTAACTTCTCATTGCTAGATGAGAAACCCACTCACCTTAGTAGGTTACTCCTCGACTGGTACTCAACTCTGGTATTCCGGCTCCCTGGAATAACCCTCTTGACCTGCGTCAACATACAGATACGATAGCTATTAGGATTATCTCCACACGAGGTTTTCCCACGAACCATGCATGCATACATGATCTATCCTCTAATATCTCATTATTTTCTTCCACCCTTTCTCTACTCAAGATTACTTCTACTATTACCTCAAAATATAATAATCTAAGAAAATCTAAAGTCATGCAAGATCTAGGGAATCTATAGCTTACCCGGAGTCGAGCACAAACCCCAAGCTTCCCTTTCCCTTTCTCTTTCTTCCTCCTTCTTCCTCTTCCTCTCTTTCCTCTCTTTTCTCTCTTTCTTTCTTTCTTTCTTTTCTCTGGCTGAACCCACGTTTTTTCCCTTTTCTCTAGTGACTTGGGGACCAAGTCATGAAAAACTTAATGGTTAGGGCATGCCAAATTCCCCTTTTGCCCTCAAACACTCTTAACATACGCTTTTTAAAAAATACGTGGCTTACTTATAACCATGATATTTTACCCTTAGATTTTCTTTCCCAAGTTGCCCTTAACACAATTAGCAATTGACATCGGAGCCTTTTCCCATTTGCCCCTGATATAGCATTTTTTAAATTGATTTATAGCCTAGATTATCATTTTTCACTTAAATTGATACTTTATATAACATTTCCAACGGTTCAAACGACATCGAAATCGGACTTGAAACGGAATAAATATGAAATTCTCAAGATTTAACTCAGAAAAACCTGCCATCTTGGAGTCGGCTCCAGCAGAAATAGGTGTCAGCTCCAGAAATATAGGTGTCGACTCCAGAAAAGTAGGTGTCGACTCCAACACTACAGCAGAAATGTTAACCTTCTGTTTTCTCTGCAGGTGTCGACTCCACCTCTGCAGGTGTCGACTCCAAAGCGTGCCGAAAGTTTAAAACTGTGCCAGAGTCGACTCCACTCCAAATAGTGTCAACTCCAAACACTAAAAACATCATTTTAGGATAAAACTCAAACTAAACTTGATTTTTCTTGTGATTTAAACCCATTAAAACTTAAGTCTCTCAATTTCTTAAATCAAGCTCATTAACATTCAGAAATATACTCATTACTCTCAAAATTTTTTCTCTTTATATTTATCAAAAGGCCAACACACCCATATTTCACTGAAACTAGAGGTGGGCACTGGGCCGTGCCGCCCATGGCACGGCACGGCCCAGGCCCTGATGGGCCATGCCAGGCACGGCCCGGCACTGCTACAGTACCGGGCCGTGCCGGCACGGCCCAGTTTACCGGGCCGTGCCGGGCTCAGAAAATTTTTTCTGTTGGCCCAGCACGGCACGGCCCATGACGGGCCTGGGCCGGCCCGTCGTGCCGTGCCGGCACGGCTCAGGTGGGCCTGAGCCGTGCCGGCCCAGGTGGGCCATGCCAGGCACGGCCCAGGTGGGCCTGGGTCGTGCCAGGCACGGCCCACCTTCGGCCTGGCCCATGAACAGCTCAAATAAAAAAATTTATAAAAAATATATATTTTTGATAAATTAAAAAATTATTAGGAATAAAGAAATTTTATTAATATAAAGCCACCATAATGGTGGGGGGTTTGGCACAGACCCCTACCAGTTTATTAATTTAAAATTAAAATGGTACAGAAAGGAGGGGGGCTAGGCCTGACCTCTAGAACATAATACAATAAGTAAGAAGAAAAAAATAGAAAGATCGCAACCATCGGATCATCGCCGATCGGATGGATCGCAACCGTTGGATCGATCATCGCCGATCGGGATCATGGCTTGGATCGATCGCAACTGTCGGATCGTCTTCGATGGGATAGATTGCAACCGTTGGATTGATCATCCCCGATCGGGATCATGGCTTGAATCGATCGCAACCGTCGGATCGTCTCCGATCGGATCGATCGCAACGGTTCGATCGATCATCACCAATCGGGATCATGGCTTGGATTGATCGCAACCGTCGGATCGATCATCGCCGATCGGGATCATGGCTTGGATCGATCACAACCGTCGAATTGATCATCGCCGATCGGGATCATGGCTTGGATCGATCGAAGACGTCAGATCGTCTCCGATCGGATTGATCACAATGGTCCGATCGATCATCGCTGATCAGGATCATAGCTTGGATCGATCGCAATCGTCGGATCGTCTCCGATTGGATAGATCGCAACCGTTCGATCGATAATAGCAGATCAGGATCATGGCATGGATCGATCGCAACCGTCTGATCGTCTCTGATCAGTGATCAGATCGATCATCACCGATCGGGATCATGGCTTGGATCAATCGCAACCGTCGGATCGTCGCCGATCGAATGGATCGCAACCGTCGGATCGATCATCGCCGATCAGGATCATGGCATGGATCGATCGCAACCGTCGGATCGTCTCCAATCGGATCGATCGCAACCGTCGGATCGATCATCCTTGATTGGGATCATGGCTTGGTCGATCGCAGACATCGGATCATCTCCGATCAGATGGATCGCAATAGTCCGATCGATCATTGTCGATCGGGATCATGGCTTGGATCGGTCGCAACCATCGGATCGTCTCCGATCGGATGGATCGCAACTGTTGGATTGATCATCACTGATCGAGATCATGGCTTGGATCGATCGCAACCGTCGGATCATCTTCGATCGGATTGATCACAACCGTCGGATTGATCATCGCCGACCGGAATCATGGCTTGGATCGATCTAGACGTCGAATCATCTTCGATCGGATGGATCGCAACCGTCAGATTGATCATCGCCGATCGGGATCATGGCTTGGATCGATCGCAGACGTCGGATCATCTCCGATCAGATGGATCGCAACCGTCGGATTGATCATCGCCGATCATGATCATGGCTTGGATCGATCACAGACATCGGATCGTCTCCGATCGGATTGATCGCAACAGTCCGATCGATCATTGTCGATCAGGATCATGGCTTGTATCGATCGTAACCATCAGATCGTCTCCAATCGAATGGATCGCAACTGTTGGATTGATCATCGCCGATCGGGATCATGGCTTGGATCGATCGCAACCGTCGGATCGTCTCCAATTGGATGGATTGCAACCATCGGATCGATCATCCCCGATCGGGATCATGGCTTGGATCAATCGCAACCATCGGATCGTCTCCGATCGGATTGATCGCAATGATCTAATCGATCATCGTCGATCGGGATCATGGCTTGGATCGATCGCAATCGTCGGATCCATCATCGCCGATCAGGATCATGGCTTCGATCAGCTGGCTGGTGCCTAGGTGCACATTGTGCTCCTAGCACCAGCCGTGCCATGGCACGGCCCTTGGCACGGCCTATAAATGGCCCAGCAAGGCCGTTCTGGCACGGCCCAGCAGGGCCGTTGCTGGGCCGTGCCAAAACGGCCCTTCTGGGCCGTGCCATGGCACAGCCCAGCAACGGCCCTGATGGGCCGTGCCATGGCACGGCCCACAAAATGGCCCAGAAGGGCCGTTTTGGCACGGCCCAGCAACGGCCCTGCTGGGCCGTGCCAGGCACGGCCCGTGATGGGCCGTGCCAGGCACGGCCCGTGGCCCATTTCTTGATGGGTCACGGGCCGTGCCGAATTTGATTTTTTTTAATGGGCCGTGCCTGGCACGACCCATTTGTTAATGGGCCGTGCCAGGCACGGCACGGTAATTTTTCTAGCACGACGGGCCTGGGCCGTGCCTGGCACGGCACGGCCCAGTGCCCATGCCTAACTGAAACTCTCTGACTTTCATTTCAAATGAAAAATGCCATAAATTACAAGGTTTTCAGGATGTTACACCCAGGCTGGTTGCCTTGACCAATGGGGAGGCCAAGGGGCTTCTAGAGGTTTTAGTTCCGTCAAACTTGTTGAAAATGGCTCGTAGCAGTTCCCAATCTTTAAATAATATAGTAGTTAAAAATTGTAATTGAGGACTAATATGTCCAAGATAACATCATTATATCCAAATTGCAATTGAGTTAGATATTTAGATTTTGAGTTATTAAATCTAAATTTGAATATGGATATATACAATGAATTTTTATTTGTAGAACTTACACTATTGATATTGTAAGTTAAGATTATGAGCTAATTTGCCGATTATAGAGATGATTAATATTGATGATATTTTGGTAATAAAATAGTTAACTACATATTTTTGATCAATTACAATTGAGTACTTTTTGAATTTGAGTCTGAATGGATAAGTATATATAGTGAATTTTACTAAGAGAACTTTTATTATGGATATTACATGTTCAAAACTGATTGTTAATTTGCTAGATATGGAGATGGTTGATATTGATGCTAATGAAATAGTTGATTGCATATTATATCTTGATGGACCATTTATGAAGAATATAAAATTTTAAATTCTGAGACAATTACTGTTTAAGTTTTGAGAGCAGTAGACTCTATTAATCTTTAGAACTGATTTTGGCTATAAATGATCAAATATTTTGATGGTAGAAAGTGAAAGATTTTAGCAATAATGAGAATAAGATAAACTCCACTGATAAAGAATTTCATGGGAATTTTTATCTGTTAATAGATTTCTAAATCAAGATATCTATTCATTAATTTATCGTGCATACCTATTGTACCTTTATTCATAGTTCCTAAGTAGATATCTTTCTCCAGGATGGATAAATTATCAATCATCCATAAGTGGCATAATTTTTGTTAAGAAAATAGGAGGGAGATGATTTTATTTTGATTATTATCAGTTATGGATTATGGTTAATGGTACATCTATTATCACTTTCAAGTCATAGAGAGATTACTATAATTTTCAATTATGTCTTTCGGATGGTAAGTGCATTTTAATCTTTATTGACCTTATAAGTCTTGTATCTATCTGAGCTAGATTAGTGAAGTCACTTTGAGATATTTGAAGGGTTTAAATTAGTTGGTCATGTTATGGCATAAGACATTGCATAATCTATAGATGATTTTGATAATCATTGGTAACGAAATAATCGATTTAAGAATTCGAATCATTTAAATTGCATTATTTATTAAGGATATACTGACCTATTCAAGAGAAATTGATTGGTTATGGTGGTATTATTGATAAATATGAAGGAGATAAATTAATCATACTGATGATTAATGATGACACTATTATTCAAAGAAATTAAATTAGTTGATTATGATAATTATAAAAGATATCCTAAATGATTGGCTTAATGTTCATTGATGTTAGCTTGAAGTATTCAAGAGTGAAACCAAGTATGTTATGATGATTGAAATAAGTGTCGTAATGATTAGTGGCACATTTAACTATTTATGAGTTGAGAGAGCATTGGAAGAAAACTATCTTATATCTAAGTCACAAGAATTTAGAACTGTCTTATCGAGGAATTAAGAGTACCTGATGTTTTACTAACCTTAAGAACGGATAACATAATACATGTGATGGACTCTATGATATTTATGATGATTGTGTTGTGAGAAGTTAAGGTATTTTTTTAAAAAAGGGACAGAAAAAAAATACTTCTTAAGGAATTTAATTTTATTTGGTAGAAAGATTAAATTAATTTTGAAAGTTGGACATGTCATTTGGGTACTTGGGAATGAAATAAAAGTTTACTAGTGAGTATCTTTAATGGTACAAAATTTATGGACATTTAATTTGAGGATGAAATTTTAGCGGGATAAAATGTTAATATTTGTTTTTGGTTTAATGTTAAACTGCGTAAATTGAGTCTGAACCCATTTGTCTCACTCTCCTAATTCGATGATGTCATCATAAGGCTTAGTGGATTAAGCTGAATTTCTAGCCTTCTATCCTTAAATAGATGGACAAACTGTAGGAATCAATTAGATTTTAGATCATATACTGCGAGCTTGTGTGAGGTGCTTGGTATAGTTTCTTACCCTTAGTAAAATTGCTTATTTTATTGATTACCAAGCCAATATTCAAATGGATTCATTTCAATTGTCTATGATATAAGGTGTAGATTCCCTTCATATTGAGATAAGGTGAGAGAGAGACAATTTTGGACTGAGCTGATTTAGCAACTATGAAAAGTATCGTTAATTAAAGCAGTTTCATGTAACTCAGAGTTAATAGAAAAGTTATGTTGATGTCAAAAAGAAAGATTTGAAATTTCAGGTTGAAAATCATTTGGAAGTTTTACTAACCAACGTTGTGATGAGATTTGTGTTAGAGGTGATTTGAGCCACAATACATTGGGCCATTGAGATTTTGATCAAAATAAAGGAGGTGGCTTATAGCTTAGCACTATCTTCATTACTTTTTGGGGTGTTCAATGTGTTTCATACCTTTATGATTGAGGAGGTATATTTCAAACCCCCGTTATGTGTTAGAACTTGAACCAATTTAGCATAAGAAAGTATTGACCTATGAAGATCATCTTGTGCACATTGTGGACCGCAAGAATTAAGTTCTGAGATAGTGTAGTATTCCTTATGTCAAAGTTCAGTGATGTAATCATTCTGAGAGGGAGACTATTTGGGAGTCTAAGAAGAAAATGAAAAAGAAACATCCACAAAAATTTGCATCTTATTACAGATCAATGATGTATGATGACTGTGACTTTTGAATAAAATTTAGTTGATTATGGAATAGAAAATTTGAATTCTATATTTTTATGAATGTGCATCAATTTCGAGGCCAAAATTTTTATAAGGGGGGGGGGGGGAATGTAACCTCCTAGCATTTATTTATGGATACCTGGCACCTAGAGTTTATTCTGACATTTAGGTTCCCAATATGACGCTTGGATTCCCAAGTCTTTGTGTGTCTGATGGGTTTCCGAGTCCCTGGACCGAGGCATCACGTGATGTTTATAATGAGTTGGAGGATGAATCCCTCCTGGAATCGGGTGCTTATCTCCTCCAGATAATCTCCTGCCCATCCTCCTAATGCCTGTGAGACAGAGAGAGAGAGAGAGAGAGAGAGGATCGGAAGAACTTCGAAGCGATCAGCGATCTCGTGAATCTCTCAACAATAGGCGCTACCCTTCCGGACTTCGTTCTCCATGATTGGAGTCGAATTCGGAGACCCAAAGCTCGGATTTCCACCGCATTGTCTTCTATTGCTTGGGGAAACTTCAATGGTCATTGAAATATGTTCGATTTTGGTGTTCTACTGCTCGAGGGACCATAAGTTTGAGATTTTACCCATTGGATCTCGTTCCGAGCCCAGTGTGAGGAAAGAGATTGTTTAGCATGAGAGCTCAAGATTTTGGTGGTTCTGTTGGAAGGAGGATTTGTTTGGTGTTGTCTTAATGTTCTATGGATTGCTCGTGATGAAGTGCCAGAGAGTTCTTACGGTGGAGGGAGTCACGGAGGCTTGTGTTAGGGCTTTTAGGATGGATAGAAAGAGACATCCAGCATGACTCTATGGCCCTGGAAGTTTATGCCTTTCTCCATTTGTCTATGAGAAATGCAAGAGAAATCTATTACAACTCTGTGACCATGGAGGCAGTATTGGTGCTACAGCACATGTCATAGGAGGTGGCCACTACAATTTTTGCTGAAGCTGGAGTTAGTGGAGCTACTGGAGTTATGATTGTACCTAGATGTCTAAAATAGCTAGTTAACCATTTGGGATTAGTGTACCGAGGTAAGTAAGCCTATTTATAATTAGTAATTTATAAATCATGAAGTTATAGTTTACATGTATATTATGAAATAAGGAAAACGGAAGTTTATTTAGATTAATTATTTTAAATGGTATCATGAATCTACATATGAGCATTTATTATGACTATAGTAACTGGTAATATTTTGCAAGAAATAGTTTCTTGGTGTATGTACAAAAATATAAATTCTTTGACTTGCAAAATATGTTGGTATTATTGAGATGACTACATGCAATTGTAAAGATGACACTGAAATAATCTTGTATGTGTCGCCACGATTCTCATATTATCGCCACACACATATTAGGGTATGTTCTGATTGATTTTGATATGGCCACACATTTGTAGGATATGTTTCGATTGATTGTGATACGGCCTCACATACTTGTGGAATGTGTTCTGATTAATTTGAAGGGTCGTGGGACACATAAGAAAACAATAATTATAGATTTATTTACATTGCATATTTTGGCATTTATTATATAATTATGCATAATTATGAAATAAGATAAAATGAAAATTTATTGACATTGATTATTTTGAAAGTTGGTAAATTGTACCATGAGTATATAATTGAGTAACTGCTATAACATGTGATATTTTGCAAAGTAATGGTTTTATATGTTTACGCAAAATATGAAGAAATATGTTTATTTTTAACCTTGCAAGTGAATTGGTTACATGCAATGATTAAGATTGTAAAAACCACTGTTTATGTGATATGAAAAGATTATGCTTATGATGATGCATGATGTACATATATATAATGATGACCTTGAATTATATTATATGTGTCGCCGCGGTTCTCCTATGATGTGGCATGTGGAGGCCACACACATCTAGAGGATGTGTCTGTTTGATTATGAGGTGGCATGTGGAGGCCACACACATCTAGAGGATGCGCTATGACTGATGATGATATGACATGTGGAGGCCACACACATCTAGAGGATGTGTGATTATGAGGTGGCATGTGGAGGCCACACGCATCTAGAGGATGCGCTATGACTGATGATGATATGGCATGTGGAGGCCACACACATCTAGAGGATGTGTGATTATGAGGTGGCATGTGGAGGCCACACACATCTAGAGGATGCGCTATGACTGATGATGATATGGCATGTGGAGGCCACACATCTAGAGGATGTGCTATGATTGACGATGAGATGGCATGTGGAGGCCACACACATCTAGAGGATGTGCGCTGATTGAGGTGTAGCAGGGCCGTGGGACACATAAAATATAATATAAAAATGATCATATAAACAGTGGGTTGTTTACAATGCATTTTCTGGTATTTATTATATAAGCTTCCAAATTAATTGAGTAGTGATATGCGTGTTATGATAGCATGATAAATGCATTTGAATTGGAAGTTTATGAAATTATGACTTGATAATATCTTGATGATGATATATGGCTATTTTATATTATTAGTATAGGCTTACTTATTGAGTGTGAGCTCATATAAATCTCACAATGTTTTTCAGAGCCTCAGGATTGAAGAAGGAACCATAGGGTCGTTGGAGCTTCTATTTAAAATAAAGTGGATTCATATGTTGATGTAACCCCAGTAATGTTTGCGTGTAGGGCTTGTAGCCCAAATCTTTAGTTATGAATTGTATTAAAGTTATGGACTTAAATGATATAGGTTGTTGCCTTTCTTGAATTCAGTGTCATGATTCGGGACGCCTTGCATGCCCGACATGCAGCGGGTTGTCACCCTATCTCAAAATTTTGGGTTCGGAGTGTGACAAATCTTCTTTTAGAATTAATGTAGTTGAATTATCTTTTTATAGTTTTTATCAAAAATTAGATGAATACCATTTGTTGGAAATCTCATGCAAATATTTGTAGCCTTTTATACCATCTCATTGTATTCTTCAACTTTTATTTATTTACGGCATCGTCACATGTAAGGCTGAAGGCATGGTAGAAAAGAGACTACAGTTCAGCTCCTGATTGGTAGAGATAGGCACTGGGCGACATGGCCCAAGCTCACATGGGCTATGCCAGGCACGGTTTCGGTACTACTACAGTACCGAGCCAGCCCAGGCCCACATGGGCTATGTTAGGTACGGTTCGGTACTACTACAGTATCGAACCATGCCAATACGGCTCAGTAAATCGTGCCGTGTCGGGCTTGAATTTTTTTTCACTGATTCAGCACGGCACGGCGTATAATGGGCCTGGGTCGACCCATTGGACCGTTCCGGCACTGTGCCAGCATGCTAGGATGCACAGCGCACCCATTGCACACGTCTCCTATCACATGACGCTGTGCACAACGTCTCCTATGACAGAAGACGCACAGCGTCCTGACGCCTGTGCACAGTGTGCACAGCGTCACTGTAGCCATGCACAGCGTCCTGTGACGCTGTGCCTAGGCACAGCGGCCGTGCCTAGGCACCTACCGGGCCAGGCTTGGCCCATAGCCTAGGCATGTCTGGGCTTGCATGGTCCACATGAGCCGTGCTAGGCCCGGCACGACTCAGGTTCGGCATGGCTCATGGTCCGGATTACGGGTCATGTTGAATCTTAATTTTTTTTTTATCATACCATATATGGCACGATCTGTTTATTACTGAACTGTATTAGATATGGTACGATAATTTTAAAGACATGATAAACTTAGATCATATCGTGCAAGACATAATCAATAGATTGATATAATATATAATTTTAAAGACACGATAAACTGAATCATGCCGTATGAGGCACGGCTAGTGTCCACTCTACTTATTGGCAACCATAGCAAAGGAAGAAAACCAACATAAAAATATACCACGTTGCCAGTCGCTGAATCGAATCTGAACCATTTAATCGAAGTCCAAGTCGCACGCATGTTCAAGCTCGACGTACATGGTTCGTGGCAGTCTGCCATACCTCTGTACGGCACCTTTATTACGGTCTAACGATGGCCACAAGACTTCTCACAAATGCACGGCTTTTCCATCAACTCCATCAAATCTCTCTCTCTCTCTCTCTTTTTTTTTTTTGTCTCTCTCTCTCTTCCTTCTGTACTCGCATATAGTACTCTATCTCGCAAACAAGTGAAAGAAAATCACTTGGCTAAAATGGATTTCCTACCCAACAGGCATCATCACCTCCATCTCGTCTTCTTTAAATATCACAGGAGAAAGAGAACATGGTGCGTTGCGTGCACTTTTGCTCGTATATACTTGACATGATTTTAGAAAACTAAATTTAAAGCAAAATAATATTGTGTGTATGTATATATTGATATCACTACCAAGACGTTTCAATCCCCATATATACTAACAATTTCCAGTGGAAGGAGAAGACCACACGAGCATCAATATTATGATTTCCTACGCATCATTACAAAAACCTAGTCCTCAAAAGCAAGGGAAAGAGCATAGGAAGACAGAAAGGAAAAACTAACAGCATCTTTAGACGGTTTCAAACTGTTAACGCTTTTTGTCAACCTTTTGCTGCACAAACTCAGAAGTGGCAGCTGGTCATCCCAGGATCAGTCGCTCTCTCTGTTTAAAGCCCTTTGACCCAATCATTACATGTGATAATAAGCTAGCATAGATACTACTATATATACAATGCTTCCAGAGAGAGGCAGAGAGAAACTTCTGAAATCTGCGCCCCAAACAGAAGACTTCAGTGTTTCCAGAGAAAAGCTTGTGAAGTCTAGGCCCGAAATGGAAGGAAGGAAATTAAGAATGTGTCATCATCAAAAGCCCTAGATTTGCCTCGTTCTCCTATTGATGATGCCACCTTTCCTTAAGGTGATCTTTGGCTCTTCAAGTCGATGGAGTTGTGGTTCTTTGAAGGGCTCGAAGGAGGAATCGGCATCACCCTTGGCAAGAAGCCAAAGAAGTTGCCTTCTCGCTTGGCCCTCCCCGGCTTCACGTAGAAAGCTTGCGGGTCCCTCGAGCCATGGCAACATATGATCGAGAGAATAAAGAGAGATGCTAAAATTTCACCTCTAGAGATCAGGTGGCCCATCGGGCCAAGGCAGGCAATAGAGAAGGTTGGAGGAAGGAGCAGTAATTAAGGTGACGGCCGGAGTGAATTAGAAGGAGAACAAAGAAAAGATTTAGCGGGGACCGGAGGAGGGTAGTTGGGTTGCGAGAAGATGGCAGAAGGTGGCGAGGGGGATGGGGAATGGACAGGAGTGAGAGCACTTCAAGAGGCATTAAAATATGAAGAATGGGGTGGTTATTGGAAGTTTGATGGGACATATGAGAGGCAGGTGGTCAGGAGAGCATGGGTGGAAATTAAATGAAACTTGGACTGGGATTTATTAGGGTGATAGGGGCGGTTTGAGCGCTTGAGGTTGGAGACGGTGAAGGGACCATTGAAGGGTGGGGGAGGAATGGAATAAAGCTCATGGAAATTGGAGGAAAAAAAAAAAAAAAGCCAAAGCAAGATGATTAATGCAAAGTTTAATAAGAAAAAGATAAAATTAACATATACTTTTGATCCACAAAATAACTTTCACATATAATTTATTATGATTCTTAAACTTTTGATTATAATAATTTAATTTTTTTAATTTAAAAATATTATATTTTAATATTATAATGAAGTATATTAAAATTTATGAAATAACTGAGTTAAGTACATTCTAGCATGTAAATAATTAGTTGCTCTAAATTATTGCAAGCTTAAATGATTATTCACATGTTTGTGCCAGGATGTTATATATATTAATTATTCTATCAATTTAAGCTAATTATATATAAAAAATATTAATATAATATTTTTTTAGTAATTTTTTTTGGTACAAGCGGACGATCACACTAGCCTAGTATGAATCAGTCTAGATATATCCGAATACAAAATTTGCTTCAATAGAGAAGAACATGGGTCGTCCGTCCTTCAGATCCACGAGCCGTCATGCTGAGCCACAGAAGAAGCCACCCAATGCATCGCCGAATTGGCTTCACGATAAATATGGCGGAGCTGGCACGGTTGACCTCACGCAGGATAGACCAAATGTCCAAAAGCATCAGATTAGCAAGGCCGGAATGGTAATCCTTCTTCTGCAGCCAAGAAATTACCGTCATGGAATCACCCTCGATCAAAATCCTCTGAGCATGGAGCGTCCTGACTGCATAAGAAATGCCTGCCCAAGCCGCATAAAGCTCGGACATAGGGACGGAGGAATCAATAGTACCAAAACCTCCCGCTCCCAGCAAGTCATCATGAGGGCCACGGATGATAAAAGCAGAACCAGCAACTCTACCACGGATACTCCCATCAAAGTTGATTTTGACAAACCCTGGAGGGGGATCCCAGGAGATAAAAACCGTAAGCCGGTTCGCTGCCGTAGCAGCAGGGATCCCCAGAGGCCAGAGATGTCAGAACCAACCCGAGCACAGTCCACAACCAAAGATCTAATCTTCCTCACAATCCTGGGGGAAGAAATAGAATCATCCGTGAAAAGAAACTGCTTCCTTGATAACCAAATCTGATAAGCCGTGGCAGCCCAAAGACTACTCTTCTGCAGAGAAGCTTTACGAATATCAAGAAGGAAAGAGGAGCGAGGTGAACCCGAATCATCCATCCTGACAGAATAACCCACCATGTGCCATATCTGTCTAGCTCTGGGGCAAATGAAGATAGCATGCTCAGAAGACTCCTCCTCCAACCTACATAAGGGACAACACGACTGGATCGACAGACCCCTCCGAGAGAGAAGAAGACAGGTTGGAAGACAGTCCCACAGAAGCTTCCAGATAAACAGCTGCACCTTGAGAAGAGTAGGAAGCTTCCAAATCCACGCGGCATCCACTGATCGCTGGGGCACTGGCCTGAATATCTTCATCAAATCCCTGGTAGGAGCTCTTGAGAGACAAGATCTCTGCCAGAGCCTGGAGTTAGATAAACTGCCAGTAGTAAGGGGCATCGATAGAATACGCCTAGAAAGCTTCAGCCCGAAGAATCGGGTCACCGATGGGATATGCTAGGCAGGGGGATCTAAGGAAATCAAATCCTTAACCCTTAAACTGGAAGGGATATCAATACTAATAGATAAGGGCCATCGAGAGAAGGAAGCTCAGAAATCCAGATGTCCTGAATAACATCGATCGATGATCCATCTCCAATCATCCATGATATGTGACCCATAATCTGACCAAACCGACACACTTCCCTCCAAAAAGAGGAGCAACCCGAGGCGACCAGTTATGTAAGACCGATGACCAGGCACCGTATCTAGCTCGCATCAGAGAGCTCCAGAGACAATGCGGCTCCAATAAGAATCTAGAAGCATGTCTAGCAAGAAGGGCATCCCTTCTAACAATCAGAGACTACATCCCGAGCCCACCTTCTTGGATAGGCATACAGACCGTATTCCAGGATAATAGATGAGTACCATGACCTTCTTGCATAGAAGCCTAAAGAAAATCATGAAACATCTCTCAATCCTTTTAAGGCAGGTAATCGGAAGGACAGTGTTTGACAGGAGGTATAGGGGAAGAGAGGAGAGAACCGAGCGGATAATAATAACCCTAGCCATCATCGAAAGGCCAGTAACCTGCCACCCCTCCAAACGCTGACGAACCCTCCTCTCAAGCTCATGGTAGTCAGAACACCGGGGACATCTCCCCATGATAGGGATCCCTAAATATATAAACCTGTCAGTCTGAGTAGAAATACCCGATAAATTAATAATGGCTTCCCTGATAGACCTAGAAGTCTTCGGGCTGAAACATATAGAGGACTTAAGAAAGTTGACCTTCTATCCCGAAGCCTGAGAATACCGCTGAATAATAGAATAGAATGAAACCGCATTATCAATGGAAGCCTGGCACAGGAGGATATAATCGTCTGCAAAAAGAAGATGAGAAACCAGAGGGCCCTCCAGTCCGGCCATAAATGGGACAATCCTCCGGTCTAACTGTGCATGATAGAAAGCACGTGAAAGATCATCCACATCCAGAATAAACAATAAAGGAGATAAAGGGCATCCCTATCGAATCCCCACAGAAGAGTGAAAAAACTCCGTCGGACTCCCATTAATGATCAGAGAAAAAGTCGGCCTCTGAATGCAAGCCATGATCCACTCAATGAACAATCCATCGAACCCAAACTCCAGAAGATTATGTACAAAAAGGCCCAGCTCAGTCTATCATAGGCTCTCTCCATATCAAGTTTGATAGCCATAAGGTAATTTCTGGCAGAGCTTTTTGGAGATCATGCATAAACTCCTGGGCGATGAGGACATTATCAGAAATGGACCTCCCTCTAATAAACGCCCCCTGTTCAGCCGAAATGAGGCAAGGAATCACCAAACAAAGGCGGCGAGCTAGAAGGCGAGCACAGACCTTATATAGAGTAGTGCAAAGACTAATAGGTCGAAAATGCTGCGGAAGAGAGGCATCAGATCACTTGGGCACCAAAGAAATAAATGTCTGATTCCATTCCACAGGAATATGTTTAGATTGGTATACCGTCTGAATAGCCAAGACCACCTCCTGCCCAACAATATCCTAGTAATGACGGTAAAAGAAAGGCGGGAACCCATCAGGCCCAGGGGCCTTATCCGACCAAGCTCCCAAAGGGCCGCCCTAATCTCTTCCGCAGTAATAGATCTGACAAGCATGCTATTATCCAAAGAAGAGACCTTCCCAGTGACCAGAACCGGAATAACCGGGCCCCCCTCACCAGAGGACTCTACCCATCTGGACTGAAAAAAATGAAGAAGCAGTTCCCTAATAGAGTGGGTGTCCTCACGAATATTCCCTCATCATCAACTAATCTCCGGATCTTATTAGTGCACGTCGCTTCAAAAGTTGCCTGATGAAAGAATCTGATATTACGGTCACCATCACGGATCCACTGAAACCTGGACTCTGCCACCAATACACCTCCTGCTATCGAAGAGAGAGTGATGCCGAGCAAGCTTATCCCGGAGAGAATAGAGATTCGAGTCCAACAGAAAACCATCCAGATCTTCCTTAGCTTGTAAGACACAAATATCATTTTCAACCTGTTCAATTTGTCTAATCAAATCCCCAGCTCCAGTCTATTCCATTTGGATAATCTATGCCTGCCATCTTAAGGCGATGAGATAACCGATAAATAGCATTACCCCTAACAGAAAGATGCCAGATCTGAGAAATGATAGTACGAGCTGCAGAGTGGGCAGTCCAAAACTGCTCAAATCTAAACTGCTTACGCTGGTACTAGTCAACCTCCATGGAGATCAAAATTGGGCAATGATCAGAAGCGATCCTAGAGAGGTGAGTGACGGTAACCGCAGGGAACAAATGAAGCCACTGAGCCGTTGCCATAGCTCTGTCTAGCCTCTCCCAAACCCGGGCAGACCCCTGATGATTATTACACCAGGTAAATTGGGGTCTCGAGTACCCCAAATCCATCAACCCAACAGAAGCAATAAAGGATCTAAATTCACTGATATCAGCTGAGCTAGTAACCCTTCTACCCCACGTTTCTCGTTGGCCTCAGTGATGCAGTTGAAATCCCCAGCAATAATAGAAGGAAGACCTTGAGCAAGAAGGGAACTCAGTTCAAACCAAAGAACCCTTCTCTCCCGATAGTCTGTACTAGCGTAGATCACCGATAGGAGCCAGGGGTCAGAAGTACCCTCAGAGACAACCAGGCTAATCTGCTGACTACATTGGTGAAAAGCATCAATTGTAACAACAGAGGTATGCCAAATAGCCAAAATACCTCCAGACAGTCCATCCGCCTCCACATCGTAAGAGGACAAGATCAGGCAATCTGCCTACGAAACTGGGCCAGACTATCACCTGACAACCTGGTTTCCAAAAGGACATATATGTCAAAATTATATAACTGTAATAATCTTCCAAAAGAGGAACGAAATGATGACTTTCAAGCTCCTCTCACATTCCAAAGTAAAATCTTCATTTTACAAGCTGGGGGAAACTGGGACCTCTCCCTAGTCCTCTAACATAATACTATCAACAGTACCCCCTTCCATCAGGGAGCCTTCATCAGACATCAAACTGAACAGCCCAGTGGCCCTTCCGGCTCAATGATAGATACATCGGACAAGGATCTTGATCCCTGACCATCAGTATCTTCAACGACAGCCTCCAAGGAAGATCCATCACCCCCGATCATAATGTGACCTTACCAACACCAGGCCACCACCCTGGCCACAATGGGATAGGTCGAGCCTGACTGGAGGTAATAAATTGAGCCCCCCTTTTTTCACCGAAGGAGCCTTGCCTTTCGCCTTCCGAATCACCGATTTGGGAAAAGACCTTGGAGACATGTATACCTCCGGTCTGGCCTACTTCAGGGAACCCAGAAAACCATCCCTACAATCCATAATGCCTTCAGCACCTGGATCCAAACCAAGTGAGGAAAATGAATTTTTAGTTAACACAGAAATATTCAGATTTGAGTCTCGGGAGCCCTCCTTCTCAGCTGACTGCAACACCTTATCAGCACCCCTCAAACCAGCACAGCCAGACAAAATCGGCATGCCCTCCTTCCCTGGAGAATTCCGTCCTTATTAATCCCAGATTGGCTCGGCACAGCTCCCAGATCTATCACCTCCTTATGAGCTGAAGAGGACCTCCGACGAGCCACCTTAGACGGGGACATCCAGCCAACACACGATCCCTCAGTCCCAAGACGAAGCCCGCCCTTAGCAGACGGGGAAACAGAGCCATGGACTGCATTAGATGAAGAAGGTCATCTGGGACTTCCCCATCCCAGCAGACTGAGGATCTGAGGCAACCCTCCGCTGCCTGACTGCAGCAATCCACGGTCCAAACATATAATCAGAAGCATAGCCGTCCTCACCTGGCCACGCTGGAAGAGTGCAATGACCTCGCAGGTGCAGCGAACCACAATTCAAACAAATCCCTGAAGATTTTCATAAGTGAATTGCTGCCAGAACCTCTGGTTGATTCCTTGAACCCGGGCTCCTGGACGAAGGGGGCGACTGAGATCAACACGAAGACAAACCCGTGCGAAGGCTCCTCTGTTCTTCGCCAGGGTAGCAGCATCAGTGCAAACAAATTCACCCGCCGATGCCAGGATGGACTTGAGGAAATCCTCCTTCCAAAATTCTAGGGGAAGGTTCGGCAACCTTACCCAAATCAGTGCCGATGGAATGGAGTCCTCAGTTGGAGAGAATTCCGGCTGCCAAGCTTCGATCCCAATCACCTGGCCGTTAATCACCCACGGCCGTTGCATCACCAGGTTACATGCTTCCGGAGATTCAAATCGGAAGACATGACACCTAAAAGCCAAGCTAACAGGGACGATATCCCCAGGAATTCCAACGCGCCGAAACTCCCTAATATATGCCTCAGCCGAACCCATTCTAGAAGGAGCGAGCTATGATGGCCGTCTGCTTCACCCGACCACCTCCGCTTCAAGCTCCTCCACCGAAAGCGTCACCATATCTGGAAATGAAGCTTCCAGCCTCGCCACTTCAGACGGCGAAGGAGACGATGCTACCCAGAAGTATCCAGCATCTGCGGTCCTCTTTCCCGAAGCCCGGCCATCGATAGCCGCATCCGACGCCATTAGAGCTAAGGGGACAGCAAAGAAGGGCTTATGCTGAGAAGGAGAGGCGATAAGATCACTGAAAAATCGAGAAGAAGGCTACGAAATCTGAATCTCACAGCACTTGCTTTTTAAGTTTCTCTTTTTTAATATTAAGACGTTATATTAATTATTCTATCAAGATGTTTGCGAGCTGCTGCCCCAGACTCATGGATTTTTGCAATGGTATTGTTTGATGTGATGGAATCGATGTTCTCGCCCTCTCTCCTCTCTCTCTCTCTCTCTAGCTTTTTATATCTTGAATTGGTAATGAATACTCCAGTATGATATTCTCTCTATTTAGAAAAGTTCAGAAAATTCCCCTTCACTTTAATTTCTTCGTGGATCCTTTCTCAGTTTTTCTATGCTTTAAGATTTGTGCTGCATGGCTGTTCTTTGTCTGATCTTCGGCGTGTCAACTCGTTCCCGGCGATCCTTCCTTCCAGTCTGGTCATCCTATTGTGTTCTTCTGCTCCAATGGGTGCGATTGGGGAATTGCTACCCCAAAGGTACGGAGCAAAGGCCAGACATCTGGATTTGTTTGGGTATCGTCTTCTGTCGCCGACTGAGGTGACTGAGCTGGAAGGCCGCTTCCCTGAGGTGGTTCGCACCCTGTTGCGACGCTTGAGGAGAGTAGCATTTGCTGGAAGACGAAGGCCATCTTGGCCTGTACCTTTCAACGGTGGGTTCCGCCGGATGCGTTCATCAGGAAGTTCCGGCAAGGGGGGTTTCTGATGACATCCAGCCGCTGAGCCTTGCTCATCGCTACCATATATTTCGGTTTGATGATCCAGCGTTGAAGGAAATTGTGATTGGCCGTCCTTGGGTGGTTAACAGGCAGCCTGTCGCAATTGAAGAATGGCGGCCGAAGTTTGTTCCGGCTTTGGATGCGGTGTCCTCTGCCCTCCTTTGGGTGCGATTGCCATCACTCCCTGTTGAATTTTGGAATGAAGAGGTCTTGAAAGATATTTTGGCGCTGGTAGGAGAGTTTGTGTTCACTGATTCTGCCCTCGTTTGCTGTCCAGGGGGGATTCGCCAGAGCTTGTGTGCATGTGGATCTCTGGCGTCCTCTCCGGCTGGGTGTCAGAGTTTAGGGGATGGGTTTCCTCTTTTGGCAATAGTTCCAATTTGAACACTTGGAAGGCATCTGCCCAAGCTGTGATTCGATCCATCTCATGGGGCCCTGTACCCTGTCTTCCCCGTCTCCGGTGACTCAGAAGTCTTCGACCGGGCCTAGCTTTGGGCCTTGGATGTTGGCTACCCGCTGCCGTCAACCTCCGGGTCAGGTGCAGAGGGATGTTCCATTGGCTCCTGGGTCTTCTCATGCCGTTCCTGAGCCTCCCTCATCTGGTTCTCTAAAGCCAGATAAGTTGGCTGACGACTGGCTGTCCCCTGCTAAGGTGGCTCGCTGGAGATCCATCAAGGTTGGAAAGTCCCCTGCCTGTGTGGTGTCGGCTCCTGCTCATGCTCCGGCTAGTTTGAAGTTGGGGCCTGGCCTTCCAGTTGGTGGCTTCAGTGATACAAGAGGCGTGCCAGTTGAAGGAGACTGTGCCGGTTTCAACAGTTCAGTGGAGACAAGAAGAGTGGAGTTCAGATGGATGGGTCTGAACTCCAGCTTGCTGTGATCCCTAAATTTAAGTCTAATAACCCATTTGCTATCCTGGGTGTGGGTAATTGGGAAGGTACGCCTTCAGCCCGATCGGATGCCAATCCGGGTCCTTCTAAGCGTGCCCGACCGGAGGAGTCCCACCCTTTGTATGTCTTCTAGAAATGGAAAACGGAAAGGGAAAGACATTGCTTTGTTGGCTAAAGGGGCTAAGGAGAAGTTTAATCTAACTGCTACTCTGAACCCTGCTCGGGCTCCTACTGCTACTGCTAGTAGGTCTGAAAAGACATCCGCTGGTCAAGAGTCAGGCCGCGTTATAAGTGGGGTCAGTCTTCAATGGATGTGAATTGTAACCATGATGCGATTTTATCCACTCTCAAATCGGCAATCCAGGGTCAGCCCAAGGATTCCGGCCTCCCTATTGAGGGATCTCGGCCTGCTGAAGTTGTTTCTGAGGCAGCTATCCATCGGGCTGATAATCCTAGGATGGATTGTACTATGGAGTCAGATGTGGGTGGCACCATGCCTTTGGGGCACCTTTTGATTCGGTTATGAGGGAAGATCAGGGTGGTATTCACTTTTCCCCCCAATTATAAATGAAAATTCTTATATGGAATGTTAGAGGAGCTCGAAAACTATCTTTTCGATCTCCTTTGCTAGATTGTTGCAGATTCATAATTTTGATATATGTATTTTAATGGAAACCCAGTTATCGGGAGACAGCTTGGTTCGATTCCGGAGACAGGCTGCCAGTACTTGGTCTTCATATGCTGTAGAGTCCGAGGGTCTATCCGGTGGGATCATTGCTTTTTGGTGCCACTCCTTGTTTCTGTAAACGCTTTTCATTAGTGTAAACAGCAGATAGCCCTTCTTGTATCTAAGGGGCTTCTGACCCCTGGCTCCTTTCGGGGGTGTATGCTAGCACTGATTTTAGGGAAAGGCGTGTTCTCTGGGCTGAGATGCTCTCCCTCATTAATCAGGGTATCCCGTCCATTTTGGCTGGTGACTGTAATTGTATCATTGCTGTAATGAAAAGAAAGGTGGCAGACGGGTTATCGATTCAGCAGATATCTCTGAGTTCAGATCGTTTATCTCTTTGTGGTTTGTTAGATCTGGGATTTTTGGAGCCCAATTTACCTGGTGTAATAATCATCAGGGTTGGCTCGTGTTTGGGAAAGGCTCGATAGAGCTCTGGCTACTGTTCAGTGGACTCAGATGTTTCCCTCTGCCACTGTCACTCATCTATCCAGGATTGCGTCTATCACTGTCCTATTTTGATTTCCACTGATCCTGTTATTCATCATCGGCGATAGTTTAGATTTGAGAAATTCTGGACCTCCTACCCTTCGACTCGTTCTATCATATCCCAGGTCTCGCACTTACCTATGAGAGGTAATGCCATTTACCATCTCTCTAGACGATTGGAGCTAGTCAGGCATCACCTTCTAGATGGAACATAATGGAGATTGGCAATTTAGTAAGGCAGATAGAGCAAGTTGAAGCTGACATAGCCCTTATCCAAGATAGGGAGGATCGGGAGGGCTGTCTCTCGGTTCTTGATCTTTCCTCTCTTCTCTCTATGCTTGCTCTTCACCACTCCCTTCTTCTGCAGCAGGAGTCTTATTGGAGACAGCGATCCAGGATCCAATGGATCCGAGAAGGAGACCGCAACACCAGATTTTTTCCACCAGGCTACTTTGAAGCGGGCTGCTAGCAGGATCCGAAGATTAGTTGATGAGGAGGGCAATCCCCAGGATGATCCTATCATTATCCGTGATCAGTTACTTCATTTCTTTCAGTTAGATGGACTGAGTCATCTGGTGTTGGGGCTCCTGTGTTCCGGGTTCCTCTTGCTAAGAGGTCTCTGATCATCAGAATGACCTTTTGACCAGACCAATCATGGTTGAGGAGATTCGTATGGCTTTATGGACCTAGGGCCTGACAAGGCACCTGGCCCTGATGGTTTTTCGCCATTATTTTTTCGTCATTACTGGGACATTGTTGGCTCGGAGGTTACTCAGGCTATTCAGAGTGCTTTTCTCTCCAAATCTATTCCTTCTGATTGGAATCACACACTTGTCACTCTTTTCGAAACGCTCTGATGCTTCTTCACCCCATCACTTTTGACTGATTAGTTGTGTACTACTCTATACAAGGTCTGTGCCCGCCTTCTTGTCTCCCGGATGCGTGTAGTGATTCCTCAGCTTATCTCTGCTGAACAAGGGGCCTTCATCAGAGGTTGGAGTATTTCCATAATGTTTCATTGCGCAGGAGTTCATGCATGATCTTCAGCGCGCCTCGGCCAACAGTGTCTTATGGCAGTCAAGCTTGATATGGAGCGTGCCTATGACAGATTGAGCTAGGTCTTTTTGCATCGGACTCTGATTGAGTTTGGCTTTCATGAGCTGTTCATTGACTGGATTATGGCCTACATCTTGAAGCCATCCTTCTCTCTGATTATTAATGGTATGCAGACCAGTTTCTTCCATTCTTCTGTGGGGCTGAGACAGGGATGCCCCTTATCCTTTCTATTCGTCCTGGCTGTGGATGATCTCTCCCATGCTTTTCATCAGGCGCAGCAGGACGGCCGCATTGCTCCTTTCTGGCTGGACCTTTGGGACCCCCTGTTTCCCACCTTCTTTTTGGACGACTGTATTCTTCTGGGCTAGGCGTCTCTTCATAATGCTGCTAGTTATGCTTCTCTTATTCAGTGCTACTGTCATGCTTCGGGGCAGAAGGTCAACTTACAAAAGTCAGCCCTATATTTTAGCCCAAGACTCCCAGCTCTATACGGAGTTCATCTTTAGGCCTGGGATTTGATTTGCACGCCCTTGCATGAAGGTGGTCTTGGTATTCAATCCCTGCTTGTGAGGAGAGATGCTTTGATGGCGAGGCATGCTTCCAAGTTTATCCTTGATCCTCACTGTTTCTGGAGCTCCTTCATGCGAGCTAGATATGGAGATTGGTATCCTGTTATGGACCCTCAGCTGACTCGACGTATTCTTTCTTTTGGAAAGAGGTGTGTCATCATGCTCCGTCTATTCTGAGCAATATATCGTGGATGATTGGTGATGGTTACTTGGTCGATGTTGTTAGGATAGATGGATTTCTGATCTTCCCTTGTCTTGTTGGCCATCTTTATTAGCATGGATATTCCGCTGCATATGAGGGTGAAGGATCTTATCATTCAGGATCTCTCCTCCTGATACCCCTATGGTGACCAGTTTATTCGGGGAGGAGCTTGCTCGGTGGATCCTTTCTATTCCTCTCACATTGGGTCACATTCCTAACATGAGGTTATGGAGGAGATCTTGTTTTTCTAGAGCCTCCATTAGGGATCTTATTAAGGATTATAGACCTCAGCCCTAGGATATGGAAGCTCTCTGTTCATCCCAGGGTCCAATTATTCATATGGAAGATTTTGTGGGGCTGTCTTCTTTCTTGTTCTATGTTATCGAGAAGGGGTCTTCATATTGAGGCGATTTATCCGTTGTGTGGGCAGAAAGAGGAGACTATTGATCATGCCATTTTTACCTGTCCTATATTGAGCGGGATATGATGAGGATGAGTTATGACTGCAGAGTGGATGATTCTGGTTCTTCGTGCTCCCCCTTCCTTGATGCTCTTTGGAGGACCACTAGATAGCGTAGCGCCCTTTGGGTTATTATTGCCTATCAGATCTGGCTATCGCGGAACATTATCTTTACTGATGAGACTACTTCCCTTCATATTAGAGCGAAGGTCAGATCTATGGTTGCTGAAAGTGCTCTTCTTCTCAATGGTTTGATTCTTACAATCCTGGCCACTGGGGCTCCCCTGCTGTTTCGGCAGCGAACCTATACGGTTTATATCTCTTGGGAACCCCCTCCTCGAGGTTTGTAAAAATCAACTTTGATGGAAGCATTCATGGTAGACTTGCTGGGTCTGGTTTTATTATTCGGGGGACTGATGGAGCTTTGCTGGCGCTGGTGGCTTTGGCTTCCTTGACTCTTCTGTCCCCATGGCTGAGCTTTATGCAGTGTGGGCTGTATCTCCCATGCTGTTAGGAGCTTCATGCGCAATGCCTGTTTATTGAGGGAGATTCTCTCTCTGTTATTCGGTGGATTCGTATGGATTTTATGATTATGCACCCACCAACCCTATTCTCAGTGATATTCAGGCTTCTCTGCGGGATGTCCACAGTGTCCACATCCGGCACATATCAGGAAGCTAATTCTGCGGCAGATTGGGTGGCGGCTGCTGTAGCCCATCACGATGGATTCTGGATATGGAAGCAGGGCAACCCCTGTCCTTCTGCTCTTAAGCAGATATTGTACTTTGACTTTTCTGGGCTGAATCGCACGAGGCTTGTGTGATCACCCGTGTGTACCAAAAAAAAAAAAAAAAAAAGATGTGAAAGTGCAACGGCTTGATCAGAAGCTGTCCTAAACTAATGAAGCAACCCTCAGAATATGTCAAATCATAATATGATTTAGGCAAGCTCTAATGCTCTATTTGGATGGAGAAAAAAGTGAAAAAAAAGAAAATTGAGAGAAAGAAAAATGAAAGAAAAAAAATTGAAGAGAAAATATTTTCTCTCCTTCTGTTTGGATGAGCGGAAGGAAATAGAGAGGAGAAAAAGTTAATAATTTACAATGACAATAATATCCTTATTATAGATGATTAAAAAATACATCAGTTATTTTTTTGGAAGGATCAATATTGAATGAAAAAAAAATGAAAGAGCACTTTTGAGTTTTCTCTCCGAAATCTCTCCGATTTCGGAGAGAAAACTTTTATGTGGAGCCCTCCACTTTTTTTCCCTCTGTTTTTTTCCTCTAGTTTTCTTTCCTCCCTACTTTTCTCTCCATCCAAATAAGGTAAATTTCATTTTCTCTCCTATTTTTTCTCCTAGTTTTCTTTCCTTCCTAGTTTTCTCTCCATCTAAACATAGAGTAAATACAATTATTTTTTAGATAATAATGTTATGTTTCATTTCCATTTGAGCAAGGAAAAGGCTAATAACTGCTTGTCTATATATTATTTTTAGGATAATATAATTTTATGCACATTATTATTTTATGCAATACTGTGGCTGAAAGTTATTTTAGTTTTAAGAAATTATGTTAAATTATCACTTTCAATCATCTAGTGATGTACGTACGAACATGTAAGATAAAGTCTTGAATTATTTTCCACTTAAGCATAGCTATTGATGTGGCTGGTGCAGCCACAAGGGCAAGTTCGACAAAACATTAGTGCAACCCTGGCATCTCCAAGCCCGCCGAGTTGGCCCCGACCATTCCTGATCGGCCCCGCTCGGCCCTGACGTCTCCAAGACCGCTGAGTCGGCCCAGACCATTCCTTGTCGGCCCCGCTCAGTCCCGACGTCTCTAAGACCGCCGAGTCGGCCCCGACCATTCCTGGTCGGCCCCGCTCGGCCTCGGCGTCTTCAAGCCCGCTGAGTCGGCCTCGACCATTCCTGGTCGGCCCCGCTTGGTCCCGGCATCCCCAAGCCTACCGAGTCGGCCCCGACCATTCCTGGTCGGCCCCGCTTGGCCCCGGCGTCCCCAAGCCCACCGAGTCGGCCCTGACCATTTCTGGTCGGCTCCGACCATTCCTGGTCGGCCCCGCTCGGTCCCGATGTCTCCAAGCCCACCGTTATCCCCGATCATTCCTGGTCGGCCCCGCTCGGCCCCGGCATCTTCAAGCCCACCTAGTCGGCCCCGATCGGCCCCGGCGTCTCCAAGCCCGCCGAAATGGCCCCGACCATTCCTGGTCGGCCCCGATCGGCATCTCCAAGCCCGCCGAGTCGGCCCCGACCATTCCTGGTCAGCCCCGATCAGCTCCGGCATCTCCAAGCCCACCGAGTCAGCCCCGACCATCCCTGGTCGGCCCCGCTTGGCCCTGGCATCTCTAAGCCTACCGAGTCAGCCCCGATCCGGCACCTCCTGGTTGGTAGAGTTGGCCCCTACCATCCCTGGTTGGCCCAGCTCAGCCTCGGCACCCTCAGGAGAGTCAAGGCGCCCCCGATTTCTTCAAGTTATCCCCAGTACAGCCCTGGCGGTTCAGGCCGCCACCTTTCTGACCTGCGCCACCTGACAACACCAGATCCAACTACCCACTGGCCATGCCGCTGATGGGACTGGACCAAACTACCTGATAGCCCCACTGGCTGATGGGACGTAGCCCACCAATCACCATTTTTCTCCTCTCTGATGGGACAGAACCCACCAACCGACCCAGATTCATGCAACCCCCAAGAACTCTGCGGACATTCCTTTTTCACGGAATCCCACATGGTCATGCAAGTGTCAACCCCCTATAAAAAGGTGAATTCACTCAATAATCAGGTACGCCAAAAAACTTAGAGACTTGCTGTTGGGGAGATTGTTGAGAAATTATTGCCCCAATTTTATTGATTTTGATGATTACCAAAAGCCATGAGTATATTAAAAGATGCAATGAATTTATTTACATGAGCAATGAATTTATTTCTCATAATCAATGAGTATGTTAAGTATGACTATAATCAATTGGAAAGTAGCTTCAAGCTCCATGTTTAAGCTTTCAAAAAGAAATTTTTATACTTCATATTTCAATCAATGAGTTTTTGGAACATATCTTGAATTGATTCTTAATGTCAAATTTATTATATTCAAGTCAAAAATTAATTTAAAATTAATCTGGAACGAATTTCAAAGTCAATCAGAAAATTCTCTAATTTTTGATACGTTCCGGAGCCGACTCTAGAGTTTCAGAGTCGACTCCACTCAGTATACAGAGATTCCTAATTTTCTCGAGTCGACCCCTGTGATTTCAAGAGTCGACCCTCGATATTGTCGAGCCGACTCCACGACTGTAAGAGTCGACTCTACTCAGACTCCAGAGAGTTATTTTTCTGAGCACTTCTCGAGTCGACCCCTTGCTTTTCATGAGTCGACCCCCAACTGTCAGGAGCCGACACCTTATTTTTCTTGAGTCGACCCCTTAACTATCTGAATGTTTCTATTTTTGGCATCGCGTCTTCGAGCCGACTCGCCTAAAGTTGGAGCCGACTCCAACAAATCTGGGCGTGACTTTTTCTGTATGCCAACTCAGCGCCAACGGTAATATTTTTCAATAACGGCTATATTTCTTTGTTTCTAACGGCTATATTTTTGCAGAGTCTATAAATAGAGAGGCCATTTTCAAATCAAAAGATATACATATATAGATTAAGAGAGAGAAAAAAAAAGAAAAATCTTTCAGAATGAGGAAAAATAGAGCGTCATTTGAAAAATCCGAGATTCAAAAATAGAGTGAAAGAGAAGGAGTGAAATCAAAGAAGACTTCATCTGTGCTCAAGTTCATCAATCCAAGAAAGTCTAGAAGAAAATCCAAGAGCCATTCAAGATCAAATCAAGGGATTTTCAACATTCAAAGAAAGGGAGAATAAGTTCAAATTAACTCCAACATTCAATCCGTGAAGAATCTGAGCTGAGGCCCGATTCCACACTTCAAAGGAGTTGAGGAAAAGAAGAAAAGAAGAAAAGTCTGCACTCAAATCGAATCTAAACAGGCCCTTCTAAACTTTGCTTTTATTTTAAAATATCTGCTCAAAAGGAGCTATTTTGTACTAAACTCATATTTTTATCTTGTTGTTTGCTAATTCAATCAGTGGATTGAATTAGTGGAGGTAGTTTACCTCGGCACAAGCTAAGGATAGCTTGTGTGTTGGGTTTTGTGCTGGTGAGCCCATGTAAAACCGGCTGGGTTCGTTGTGATCTCGGGAAAACAACAAGTTTGGGTTGTGAGCTTGTAAAACAACTCGACTGTAATCGAGGAGATTATAGTGTGGACCCAAGTGGAGCTTGGGAGTGGACGTAGGTGTTGGATACACCAAACCGCTATAAAATTTTTGTGTTTTCCGTGTTTATTTGTCTCTCTCTCTCTTGCTATTGTGCTTTAACTTGAATTAATTGTGTATATCCTCTCATCAATAGTTTAAATTGTTTTAAAAGGCTTAATTTTTAAAGTACCCAATTCACCCCCCCTCTTGGGTTGCCATCTGGGCCAACAGACATCAAACCGGATCTTCCCAAGATCGCATTGTAAGGCAACCAGAGCTTGGTCACCAGGAAATCTGCATACACAGTGGCAACGGAAGGCTAGGTTCCTGCTCGGACCGTCAAGGTCACGACCCCTCTGGGGTAATTACATCGCCGGTGAACCCCATTAGGGTGGAGTCCACCGCTAAGAGATTCTCCATGAGAAGTTTCATCTTCACAAACATATCGAGGTACAAAACGTTGACGGAGCTTCCACTATCAATGAGAATTCGGCTTACATCATAGTTGTTCAAATTAAGAGATACAACTAGCGCATCATCGTGCGAGAACTGTATTCCCTGGAAGTCATCGTTGGAGAAAGAGAGCTCGTCAGTTCATGCTTTCTTCGGCGCCGAACCTTCTTCATCGTCCCTCTCGCCTGAATGACCACCGACTGCCTCAATCACATTAATATGGCCAACGACCGAAGGATTTGGGGGAGGAAGAGGTTGCTGCTGGGGCTCAGGTCGGCAATCGCCCCCGTTTCTTAGCTCGGGGGCTCCCCTGAACCGATCCAGTCTACCCGCTGGATGAGCCTTTCGATCTCATTCTTCAGTTGCCAGCACTCTTCAGTGTCATGGCCATGGTCACGGTAGTAGGGACAATACTTGGCGGGGTCTCTCCGGGCCGCATTTCCTCGAAGAGGAGGAGGTCGAGAGAGTTGGCGCTCGATTTTCATAAGGATCTCCGCTCTTGGGGCAGTAAGCAGAGTAAATCGATTGAACCTCCTAGGCGGGCTCCGGGTGCGGTTCCTTGGCGGCAGTTGAGGAATCCTTTGGCGGTGAGGCGGGCTTGGCTGACGGGCAGGTCGGCGCTTATATGAGCCCTTGGGCTCCTTCTTCTTCGTAAGCTCGGCTCGGGCAGCTCTCCGTGATTCTTCGACTCTCGCATATTTGTCTGCCAGAGCCATCATGTTGGAGAGGTTTGGAGGGTAGCTGACCTCCAGCGCCAGGTAAAAATCACTTTCCTTTAGTACTCTGCCCGCCAGGGCGGACATGGTCACCTCATGATTAAGGTGGTCCACCTCTAGCATGGCCATGTTGAAACGGCCGAGATACTTCTTCAAAGACTCCCCCTATCTCTGCTTAACCTCAGAGAGGGAGTCGGACCTCCGTCTGTGATGGTGGCTGCTGACGAACTGGCTGATGAAGAGGTGGCTCAGCTCGTCGAAGGAATTAACGGAACCTAGTTTCAAAGCATTGAACCAGGTTTGAGCAGATCCCCTAAGGGTGGAAGGGAAAGCGTGACAGAGGATCGCATCTGATGCCCCGTGGAACATCATGATCGATCAGAAGCTGCTGAGATGATCGTCGGGGTCAGAGGAGCCATGATAAGGCTCGATGGTAGGCAACTTGACGTGGGAGGGAATCACTTCCTCCATGATCTTCTTAGAGAAGGGGATGTCATGCTCTACCCTATTCTGAAGCGGATGGGCCTGCTTGGCGGCGTCTAGCTCTTGACGCATTTCCTGGAGCTGATGGTGGATATCCCTATCAGGAAAAGCAGAAGGGGCAGGATGAGGAGGATACTAAGACGGTGTTGAATCATGGCGAGAGAACACCGGAGAGAGGGATCGGGCTCGCCGAGATCTAGGGAGATCTCTGCCGCGGACTCCTTGGGGAGCTAGCTCAGCTTCTCTGGGACGGCGAGGGTGGTCCGCAACCTCAAGCGGGCCGGAAGAAGAGGCCGCTGGATGAGCGGGGGCTGCATCCTTCTCAGGGGGTGAGGGGCAGGAGCAGCCGGACGGGGGGCTTCGGAGTGCCCCTGAATCAGGTGGGCCAGAGCCTGGACTTGCTGGACCAGTGAGGTGAACTGGTCCTGGGTCACCGGGGCCACCAGTGGCGATGGAGTCTCAACTGGCGATGGTGGCGGCGCAACACTGCTCGCCGGATCAGGCTTTTGGGATGCGACCTGATCTCGGGCTTCGGAGGTAGCCTTTCTTCGGTTGGCCATGGGAGGAGTTCTCTTTCAGATCGAGATCCTTATCTCCTGGATCATAAGTTTATGAGACTTGAGGGCCCTTCCTCTAGCGCCAATTTGTTGCTACCGAAATCTGTCCTCCGACTCGGGTGCGGTTGGGCTGCAGTGTGGGCTTTCCGCTGGGTGGACCTGCAAAATAATACTCACGCGAGAGGCATTGGGGTGGCCCTCTGTGGAAGACCCTCCGACGCTCAAGTCAGTGGAGATCAGCAATCAACAAAAATGGGGAAAAGGCTCTCGCTGAAGAGTCCCTCCAGGGCTTTGAGCAGAGCGCTAATGGTGGAAGCTAAGGCAGAATGAGAGAGGGTTTCAGTGAGCAAGTGCGCATACCTGAGGAGTCGGCAGACGACTCTATTTATAGAGGATCACCTGATTCCCTAGGGGCGTCGTGGGTCCGAAAGTCGTTAGGATCTGAATCCAGTTTGTTATGAGGTCGGTAGGATTCGTATCTTGTTGGTTAGGGGATCGACGGCTAGGAGAGCTTGTTGATGTCTCGAGATTTGGTGAGGACATAGGCTCAAGGGCCCTAGGCCACTCTTGCGGGTCCTAGGTCACTCCCGGATATGATTTCTATTTGGAATCGCACGAATTCGGGTTCTCCCGCATCGAATTCCGCAGAGGCATAGATATCGCTCGGCTAGGCCGAGCGATGGGAGAGATCGGCTAGAGGGGCCGAGAGATGACATAGCTCGGCTGGGGCCGAGAGATGATATAGCTCAGCTCGGGGCCGAGAGATGGTATAGCTCGGCGGGGCCAGAGATGATATAGCTCGGCTGGGACCGAGAGAGATGATCTGCGCCTTGGGAGTCCTCGGCTTGGCGAGATGCTAAGGCCCCAACTTACCGAGGCCGACCTATCTCGGGCGGGTGTCGCACAGCGGGTAGGAATCAGGACTAGCCCTAGCCATGTGCACATTATTGATACACAACGATTTTACCCCTCAACAGTGACCATAAATGGAGACACAGAAATGCAGTGCATTATGTCACTCTGCAAGGCATCAAGGAAGCGGATTGTTATAAAATATAAAATGAAGAGATTGAATGATGAAAGTAAAATCCTATTACTTTTATAATAATGCTCTGTAGTACTAGCACCATTAACTCATTTTTTTTAAAAAAAATAGAAATATGATGATTATGTGCTATCTCAAGGGAATGAATCGCAATTTTTTTAAAAATTCATCAACTTCCTCATATTTGGATAGGCTCTTATACTACTTGTAATACCTTAAATTTACCTGCTAACCTAATTAATTAATTTATGAGCGGACCGAAACCATATAATCCTAAAAGTTCGAGTGAAAGTTAATTGATTGTAGGTTAACTTAAGTTATAATTTTTTTTCATTCGATATAGAATTATTGTTTTTGAAATATTATAGTTTTTTTAAAAGAAGAAGAAAATACGATATACGAAAACTGATAATAAGACTTAATCTAAGCTGGATTTGTAGTTTTGCATGGATGCAAATATTATTATGGCAAGGGAACAATGATATATGTTATAGAAAGGGATTCAGCTAAGAACGTAAGATTAGCTGGATTTCACATTGCTTCAAAGTCTAAAGATAGGAATTTCAAAATGAAGAAATAAATATAAAATGTCTATAAATATAAAATTATTTATTCTGCAAGCCAGCTTACGAGTCATCAAGTGGAGGATAAAATGTTTTGATGATATTTTTGGCTTCAAGACAATTTGGATGATGGTTAGGTCACACTTGAACTTAGCCTATACAGCATGTTGAGCACATGAACTAGGTAAGGTATTGGCAAGTCCAAGCCTTACAAGCCTGATCATTGTGTCCTTGACTTGGTATTAGCCTCAAAATTAGGTTCTTGATGAAGTCCAAGCCTTCGAAGCCTGATGATGCCACTAGTCCAGGCATGCGCTATTGGCCTACCTAAATAAATAGAAAGAGCAAAAGCAACATTGCTCCAAGTTGGAAGAGATTGAAAAATGACAGCTTAAATGTTTACTGCAATGCATCAAATGACGGACCATTAACAACATGAAAGAATGGAGTTTCATCTTCTGCTGAAATAAGAAAACGTATAATATATTCCTCATCCATGAAATCCACACACGTCTATATGCACGGAAACGTATTGTGTACATACATACATACATACATACAGATTCTAAGCAGGTTTCACTCATCATTCCACGTATTTGTAAGATTGAGATAAGAGTTGAGCGTACAGAATAATTAGATGGGGTTCAGAACACTATGCACGATGAAGGATAAGAACACAAAACCGATACAATTAGATACAGACCATTGAATTACCTATATATGGGTACTTTCTAGTTAACACTGGAAGAAATTCTCTTATGTGGAACTCCTCTGTTACGATTTGCACAGTGACCAATACTGAAGCCTGCAAGATCAACAGCATCATTAGGACTGCATCAAATTTCAAGATTATAAATTTCAGGCCTTCCTAAACTGTGAACGGATATAGCAGCTGATACTATATCAGACAGTGTATACCTTATTGCATCAATTGTTATCAAGAACACTACATGGTCAACCAAAAAAAAAAAATTGCTTAAATGGTTAACTTTGCAGGAAATAGGAGTATATTTTTCACACTTTCGTAGTTATCAAGTGATGAGGGGTAAAATTATTATTGCATCATTAATCGCTCACAATGACGATGGGGTCGCGCCAAATCCAAACGCCCTGCTTGCCAGCTGGCCAGCTGGCGCGACGTTCTAACGATAAGATCAAATCATCTTTGGCAAAGTTGGGTCAACCCGACAACCCAAGCTATTTTATACCTCGACCAACCGAGCTAAGCCATACCTCGGCAAACCGAGCCTTTTCATACTTCGGCGGACCAGGCCGTTCTCTGTGCCTCGGCCCGGCCGAGGCACTCGGCACCTACCTCCGTGGAACCACGATGACCGAATCACAACGTTCAAAGCACATCTGCGGAATCCGACGCATAAGGATTCAAATCAACTATAACTGAATAAGATTTCAGGCGGCGAATCATGCCCAGAGATGGCCTAGGACCCGCAAGAGTGGCCTAGGTCCATGTGATCATTAAACCTCATGGCACCAACTAGCTCTTCTAGTCGTTGATCCTCTAACTGACAAGATACGGATCCCGCTGGCCTCATAACAAACTTGATTCGAATCCTAACAGTTTTCAGACCTCATCCAGAGCACGTCCAAGGAATCAGATGATCTCCTATAAATACTACCACCCTCAAGCCTTTAGGTACGGCCATTCTACGCCCATTTTTTACACAATTCTTACACTGGCTCTTATTCTCCATTGAAGCTCCCCCCTGAGCTCGAAGCTCTGGCCAAAAAAGGGGAACTTCTTTGTGAGAGTCTTCTCCACACATTTGCTTGCTACGAATCTCCACTGACTTAGGCATCGGAGGGTCCTCCGCAGAGGGCAACCCCCACAGCACCCTCTGCGCGTGGATTGTCTTGCAAGTTCCACCTCGAAGCAGCAGGATCGGCGTCCGGATCATGAGCCAGAAGCGCACCCGAGTCGAAGAACGGATTTCCGCAGCAACAGATTGACGCTAGAGGAAGGGCCTCAAGTCTCATAAACTTGTGATCCAGGAGACAAGACTCGAACCAGAGAAAAGCATCCTCTAATGGCCAATCGGAAGAGAGCTATATCTGAAGCTCAAGATCAGGCTGCCTCTCAAAGGCCTGATCCGATCAGTGGTACAACACCTCCGCTACCACCGCCAGTTGAAACTCCTTCGCAACCGGCAATGGCTGAAACTCCTTACACCTGCCGGATATTGGAGGAGCCTGTCCCCTTCAGATTCTATTTTCCCTAGATAGATCCATACGACGGTACCACAGATCCTCTCGACCATCTCGAGAGTTATAAAGCAATGATGCAAGTTCAAGGCGCTTTGGACGCCCTTCTCTGCAAAGCCTTTCCCGCCACTCTACGGAAGGACGCTCGCACGTGTTACTCGCGCTTGTCCCCTCACAGCATCGACTCCTTTCGAGAGCTGGAGAGGGCCTTTCTGGCACATTTCGATGCCTGCCGGCGGATTCCAAGAGTGGCGGACAGCCTCTTCTCCATGCGCCAGAAGGAGGGGGAGGCGCTGCGGACTTTGTGTCCTGGTTTAAGGATTCCGCCCTTGAAGTTACCATCTCGATGATGCGGTGGCAACGCTAGCGCTGAAGCGGGGACTCCTCTGTCCCGCTTCACCTTTTCCTTGGACAAGAAGCCCCCGAGTTCTTACTCCAACCTTCTCCTTCGGGCTCAGAAGTACATCCGTGCCGATGAATCTGACTTCACCCGTCGAGAATCCTCGAGGAGCTCCAGCCACAAGCCTACTCGCCCCGAGCCGAGTGGACCCCCTCGACACCAGCGGTCCGACCCGCCTTGCCGATCCGACAACAGGCGTTGAAGCCCCGTTCCTAACGAGAGCAAGCTCACACCCCTTCTCACCCCTTGATCTCACATCCTTATGGGGATCGAGGGTGAGCCTTATCTCCAGCGCCCTCCTCCTATGAAGAAAGGTCCTCTCCGTGATAAGAGCCGTTATTGCCGATTCCATCGGGATTACGGCCACGACACCGACAGTTGCTTCAGTTTGAAGTGGGCCATAGAGGAACTCATCCAGCGGGCTACCTTGGCAAGTATGTCCAAAAGGCACCGCAGCCGTTGTTGACCCTCATGGGGACTCCGCCTATTCAAGCCACCGTCGATAACACTCCCACAGAGCGGACAGTCGGGATGGTGTCCTGGGGGAAGCTCCTTCGTCCAAGCACCCGAGGGGGGAGGAGGCGCCGGATAATGTAATTTCTGTGGAAGAATCTGCTATTGTTGAAAATGTAAACAATGAAGGCGTCGTCGTCTCTATGACGATCGTCAAGCACCCTGTAAAGAGGATTTTGGTTGATAGTGGCAGCTCAGCTGACATCCTTACATATGATGCATTTGTTCAGATGGGGTTATCTCTTGATTCCCTTCGCCTATGGTGGCTCCCTTAGTCGGGTTCACTGGGGACTCAGTAAAAGTCGAAGGTGAGATATGTTTGCCCGTGACGGCCAGAGTGCCACCGCGCCAAAGCACAGTGATCATGAAGTTCTTGGTTGTACGTGTCCCTTGGTGTACAACGCCATTCTCGGGCGTCCATGCCTCAATCTTTTGGATGCAATTATCTCCACCTAGCATTTACTGGTGCAGTTCCCCACTGGTGAAGGAGTCGGAGAGATGCGCGGCGAGACCAGCACAGTCCTGCCTTGTTATCATGCGGTGCCAAGTCCTTTGGAAGCTGAATCAACTTCAGAAGCGCCTGATCCCAGAGATTCTAGCAAGGGAGGAGAACCAGCCGAGCACCTCCTAACTTTCCCTCTTGGAGACGACCCGGCGAGGACCGTGCGTGTTGGTGAACTCCTTCCCCCGAAGGACCGGGAGTGCCTCTTAACCTTCTTGCGTGCTAACTCGGACGTTTTCGCTTGGTCAGTGTCTGACATACCCAGCATCCCTCGAGAGGTGATCACCCACAAGCTCAATATTGACCCGAGGCACCGTCCAATCCTCCAAAGGAAGAGAAGCTTCACTCCCGACCGGCAAAAGGCTATCGATGAGGAAGTCAATAAGCTACTCAGCGCCGGCCACATCGGAAGGCACATTACCCTAGCTGGCTGGCTAATGTGGTCATGGTGCGAAAGGCAAGCGGGAGCTGAAGAATTTGTATCGACTTCACCGACCTTAACAAGGCGTGTCCAAAAGATAGTTTTCCCCTGCCAAGGATAGATCAGCTGGTGGATTCCACCTCCGGGCATGAACTCATCAGTTTCATGGACGCCTTCTCCAGATATAATCAGATAAGGATGGACCCCAATGACGCGGAGCACACATCCTTTGTGACGGAGAAAGGCATTTATTGCTACAAAGTGATGCCTTTTGGCCTCAAGAATGCGGGGACAACCTACCAGAGGTTGATGAACAGGGTGTTCCAAGATCAGCTAGGCCAGAATATGGAGGTCTATGTGGATGACATGCTGACAAAGAGCACCCGCACCTCCAATCACGTCTTCGACTTAGAGGAAACCTTCAACAACCTTCGTCGTTTCCAAGTCAAGCTGAACCCCAAGAAGTGTGCTTTCGGGGTCACGGCGGGCAAGTTCTTGGGTTTTATGGTGACCCAGCGGGGGATCGAGGCAAACCCAGAGAAGATCAGCGCCATCCTTGATATGAGGCCACCGTCCAGCAAGAAGGAAGTGCAACGACTGATGGGAAGAGTGGCGGCTCTGAGTCGTTTCCTCTCCAAATTGGCCGAGAGGTGTTTACCCTTCTTCAAGGCCCTACGGAAGGTGAACAACTTCGAGTGGACAAACGACTGCCAGAGAGCCTTCAATGGGTTGAAGGCATTTCTGTCCTCTCCGCCGCTCCTGTCCAAGCCAAGGGATGGGGAAAGCCTTTTCCTCTACCTCGCTGCTTCTCCAGAGGCCGTTAGTTCGGTCTTGGTGTGTCTTGACACTGGCAGGACCCAGAGACCCATCTATTATGTGAGCAAGGTCCTCCATGACGCAGAAGTTAGGTACTCCAAGACAGAGAAAGTTATTTTTGCCCTGATAGTCCCCGCCCGACGTCTCCGCCCATACTTTCAAGCCCATCCCATCGTGGTGCTCACGGACCAACACCTCCGAGCCATCCTGGCCCGTCCGGATACCTCAGGCCGACTCGCCAAATGGGCTATCAAGCTAGGAGAGCTCGACCTCTCCTTTCAGGCACGATCGGCTTTGAAGTCCCAAGTTTTAGCCGACTTCCTGGTTGAGTGCACTTGGGAGGATGAGGCGACTGAGGAAGCTACCAAGGAACAGACTGAGCCCGAACCAAGCGGCGATGGAAAAACTTGGATCCTTCATGTGGACGGTGCTTCAAACTCTCAAGGATGCAGCGCCAGCCTCATTCTCGCCGGGCCGGGTGGAGAGAGGACGGAATGCGCCCTGCGGTTTCTATTTGAAGCCACCAATAATCAAGCTAAGTACGAAGCCCTGCTGATCGGATTAAGGCTAGCCCAGGAGTTCGGGATAAGGCGTCTCAGGGCTTTCACAGACCCGCAACTTGTCTCCGGGCAAATCAACGGAGAATACGAGGCGTGCGACCCTGTTATGACTCAGTACTTGGGCAAGGTTCGGCTCTTGACCTCCCCATTAGCTTACTTCAGTATCAGTTACATTCCCCGAAGTGAGAACGCCAAGGCCAACATCCTTTCTCGTTTGGCTACCTTTGCCGACGGCATGGCAAGGGACGCTTACATCGAATACTTAGAAAGGCCCAGCATAGAGGGCGACGAGGAAGTCCTCCCGCTCACTCAAGAGCCGAAATGGATGGATGCCTACGTCTGCTATCTCACTGACGGCACTCTCCCTGACGATCGCAACGAAGCCAGGCTACTCAAGTGGAGGGCCTCCAAATTCGTCCTCCTGGATGGGCATCTATACAGAAGGTCGTTCTCCTACCCCCTGCTCAAGTATGTAGGACCCGCCGACGCCGACTACATCCTTAGAGAAATCCACGAAGGCATATGTGGAAATCATCTGGGGGCAGGTCCCTAGCCCAGAAGGCTCTCCGTCAGGGATACTTCTGGCTCACTATGAGGGAGGACGCGGCCAAACTGGTTCAGAAGTGCGATGGTTGTCAGCGCCACGCACACATCCAGCATCAACCGTCCACCCCGCTGAACCCGCTCTCGGCCCCCTGGCCTTTCGCTCAATGGGGAATGGATATCCTCGGGCCATTCCCCCCAGCTTCAAGGCAGCGAAGATTCTTGCTAGTCGCCATCGACTACTTCACCAAATGGGTCGAGGTCGAGGCACTGGCTAAGATCACCGAGAGTAAGGTTAAAGCCTTATTTTGGAAGTCGATCATATGCCGTTTTGGCCTACCTCATACCCTCGTCACAGACAACGGCCGCCAATTCAACAATGAAGCATTTAAGGCTTTCTATGATGAGCTAGTCATTCATCACCGATTCACCTCTGTCAGCCACCTCCAGACCAACGGAGAGGCCGAGGTCATGAACCGCACCATTCTCAGAGGGCTCAGGACCCGGCTAGACGGGTTCAAGGGTCGGTGGGTGGAGGAACTCCCCAATGTGATATGGACTTACCACACGACCACCAGGGCCCCGACGGGCGAGACTCCCTTCAGTCTCGTCTTCGGATCTGAAGTCATCATTCCCGTTGAGATCGGACTGCCCAGTCCGCGCGTGGAGTCCTTCAACGAGAAAAATAACTCTGCACTGATACGGGCTAATCTAGACTTCATCGACGAAGTGCATGACCGGGCGAGGCTGCGCAAAGCGACCTTCCGTCAGTGAGCGGCCAAGTACTACAATACCTGAGTTCATCCCAAGGTCTTTCGCTGCAGAGACTTAGTTCTTAGGAAGGCTGAGGTATCCAAGCCTACAGAGGGGGGCAAGCTATCCCCCAATTGGGAGGGTCCTTATCGCGTCACCAAGACACTTCATCGGGGGGCATACAAACTAGAAGAGCTCGACGGGCAACCTATTCCATGTACCTAGAATGCGGATAACCTCCGCCAATATTATCAATGATGTATTCCCCTGGAGTACGAGCAATAAAGGGGTCCCTTCCGACGTCACAGCCTACTCTCCCCTGTATCCAAGGACCAAATCTCACAAAAGGAGCTCGCCGGTATCGCGGCAAACGGGACACCACTCAGCCCCGGCACGGCGGTGCTCCCGAGTCGGTTAAGACCCTAACAGCTCCGTACCCGGTCAAGTCGCCACTCGGGTGGCACACAAACCTCCGAGGTGGTTCAAAAGGAGCTCGCTGGCATCGCGGCTAACGGGACACCACTCGGCCCTGGCACGATGGTGCCCCCGAGTCGGTTAAGATCCTAACAGCTCTGTACCCGGTCGAGTCGCCACTCGGGCGGCACAAAAACCCCCGAGGTGGTTCAAAAGGAGCTCGCCGGCATCGCGGCTAAGGGACACCACTTGGCCCCAGCACGGCGATGCCCCCGATTCGGTTAAGATCCTAACAGTTCCGTACCTAGTCGAGTCGCCATTCGGACGGCACACAAACCCCTGAGGTGGTTCAAAAGGAGCTCGCCGGCATCACGGCTAACGGGACACCACTCGGCCCTGGCACGGTGGTACCTCCGAGTTGGTTAAGACCCTAACAGATTCGTACCCGATCGAGTCGCCACTCGGGTGGTACACAAACCCCCAGGTAGTTCAAAAGGAGCTCGCCGGCATCGCGGCTAACGGGACACCACTCGGCCCGACACAGCGGTGCCCCCGAGTCGATTAAAACCCTAACAGCTTCGTACCCGATCGAGTTGCCACTCGGGCGGTACACAAACCCCCGAGGTAGTTCAAAAGGAGCTCGCCGGCATTGCGGCTAACGGGACACCACTCGGCCCCGGCACGGTGGTTCCCCCGAGTCGGTTAAGACCCTAACAGCTCCGTACCCGATCGAGTCATCACTCGAGCGGTACACAAACCCCCGAGGTGGTTCAAAAGGAGCTCACTGGCATCGTGGCTAACGGGACACCACTCGGCCCTGGTACGGCGGTGCTCCCAAGTCGGTTAAGACCCTAATAGCTTCGTACCCGGTCGAGTCACCACTCGGGCGGCACACAAACCCCCGAGATGGTTCAAAAGGAGCTCGCCAGCATCGTGGCTAACAGGACACCACTCGGCCTCGGCACGGCGGTGCCCCTGAGTTGGTTAAGACCCTAACGGCTCCGTACCCGGTCTAGTCGCCCCTTATACGGAACCTAGACCGTCGAGACAGCTCTAAAGGGCCCTGTTTGGCCCTCACAGACTCCGAGTCGGCCGGCTCGGCCCTGACCTTTCCTGGTTGGCCCCGACCTGCCCAAGCATCTCCAATATTGACCGAGTCGGTGTAGGCCTCCCCCGGTCAACCCCACTCGGCCTCGGCGTCCCCAAGCTGGCCGAGTCAGCACCGACCATCTCTGGTCGGTCCCAGCGCCTTCAAGATTAATCTTGGCACTAAGTCGCCCGTGGATCATTCCGAGCCTTCAGAGGATTCATGTGCAGATGAGTCTCCCTTCGAACAATCTACAACGACATAAGGCATCTCGAGTGACCTTCCACATAGCCGGCTTACATCCTGGAGACGCATTCGAGCATTGGCCAGTCCAAAGCTGCGATTTAGCTACGACATTGTCAATATGTGCAACATTCATAGTTGAGAAAACATTTCAGAAGGAAAGCCCTCCCCCCTTCACCAACAGGTACGGGACCCATTCAATCGTTGGTTGTGCAGTAAGGCATTTTTCCCAAAGGAAGAAGGAACAGATGAAGCAAAAGGTAAAGAAATTTCGACAAAAAAGTTCTTCTTCATTAACAATTGAAGGGAAGTACAAAATTTGGCCTAAGGCCAGTTACACGAATCAAAGAAAAAGAAAAATGAGCGGTGGATCCTCAAGGTTCGCCTGGGCCGGGTTTCTTCTCGTCCTCCTTTTTTGCTGGCTCCTCGTCAGACTCCCCAGGCTGGATTTCATTAAGCTCAGAGATGTTCATCTCGAGGGCCGCAGATACTTTAACCTTGCACATCTCAAAGCCTTGAACATAAGCATCGAGGCCGGCCTCGATGACTTCCTGCTTGAACTCTGGTGAGGCCTTATAGTTGGAGACGGCTTGCTCCGCCTCGGCCTCAGCCCACTGCGCTCGCGCCTCGGCCTCCTTGGCTTGCGCCTTGGCCTCCCAAGCCCTGCTTTCGGCCTCTTCAGCACGGGCACTGGCCTCATCAGCACAGGCCACTGCTCCTGCCTTCTCCGAGCTTGCCTCCACCGCCGCCTTTTCCGCAGCAGCCCGGGCTTCCTCCTCGGCACGTTGGAGCCGCTGGGCCAACTCCTCGTTCTGTGCCGCGGCAGCCTTCAACCTTTTCGAGGCCAGCTCCATCTTGGCCTAGCTGCGGAGGCCCGGCCTCCACCTCCCTAAGTCGGCCGGCCAGACTCTCCTCCCAGGCCGAGGCCTCTTGATGAAGATGAGCAAGGCTTTGGGACTGCACCATGCTCTCTTTCTTGTATTTGTCGGCCCGCGCCATGGCCTTGACAAGCGTATCCGAGGAGTGGACCAACGCCTCATGAAGGCCAATTGCACCGTTGGCATCTATAGCAAAGGGAGCATGTTGACCATAGGAAGTGGAAACATCAAAAGAAATGAAGAAAGCTCAAAAATTACATGGACAACGGCAACCATTATCATGTTCAGGAGTGCGGAGTGACTCATTCCTCGCGTCGCCTCCTCGGACTCGGCGGTTCGAACTCTTGACAGTAGGCAGGCAGCTTGTGTGGCATCCGCCATTGAGCTGGGTGTGGGGACCGGCCGCCTCAGTCCCTCTTGCGGACCTTCGACCTGAGGGCGGGTCGGGCGATGCACCGGTTGATGGGATGAGCTCCCCGGCTCGCCTCCTCGCTTATTGGTCACCTCCGCCCCAGCCCGGGGCTCCCTGGCGACTGGCTCCCCCTCGCCGGCGGTTAGGGAAGCATTCTCCACTCCCAGCTCTGTGGCAGCCAGAGGGCCGGAAGCGATTATGACCATCCCCGCCTCGGGCACATCGGCAGCGGCAGGAACCTCCTCCTCATCTAAAACCACCACCATCGGCTCAGTGGTGGCCAGAATCTCTCATTCTTCAACTTCGGCCCCGGTCGGCTCCGGGACCACTCCTCTAACCGGCTTCTTCTCAGCCGGCTCTTCCGTAGGCGTCGGGGCCGTGAGGGCTTCAATCGACCTAGCCGACTCCCTTCTTCGAATCCTCTTCGCCGACCTGGACGTCTCTCCGGTCGCCTGCCTCTTTTGCCTCAAGGCAGCCTCGAAATCGCTGGCGAAGACCTTCATCGCTGCACCAAAAGGGTTACAGGTATTAGCAATGGCGTATAAAAATCTTGGGTCGAGACAGAAGAAGTCGGGCGTCAAGCTCACCGGCCGCTGGGGCCAACTCAGCCTCTACCAGGTTCTCCTCGGACAGGAGTTCCTTGTAGCCGGGGATTTGGCAATTAGACAATTGGGTGAATAGTTCCCTGTCCCTATCCCTTACGGTGGAATCATCATGGGAACTAGTGTCTGGCTCCCTCCAAGCAGCCCTTACCCCCTCGACATGGGCAAAAAGGAATCGAGGTTTCCATCCCCTAATCTTGGATGGGAGACCTAAAGGGAAGGCTCTACCCGGTCTAGCGGTAAATGCCCACCAGGCCCCCTCACCCTGACGGCGGAGCTTATAGAAAGCTCGGAATAGAGACAACCCTGGCCGGGCCTCCTGGAAGTAGCAAAGAATAACGAAGGCACAGATGATCCGGATCGAATTCGGAGTCAATTGCGCCGGCACTAACCTATACCTATCTAGGAGGTTTAGAAAAAAGGATGGAAAGGAAGCGCAGTCCGCATCGGAAGAACTCCTCATATAGAGCGACCCGACCGGGGTGGTCAGAGGTCACCCTATCTTCGGGCCCCGGCACGGACAGGCAGATGAAATCAGGGACCAGATACTTAGCCCTAATGGCCTCTACATCCTCAGGGGTCATGGTTGAGGCCACCCCACTGGACCTGCTGAATCAGTACTCACCGTTGGAGGAAGTGACGGACAGCGGGAGGACATAGGGATTGCCCTCATAGGGGAGCCTGAGGTGGACGGAGGTCCTATCGCCCTCGATCGGTCATGGATGGTGATGCTGCCCACCGGCCGAGGCATTTGGCTAGCTAAAGGGGCCCGATTTTTACTACTGGAATGGGAAGACTCTTCTACGGGTCTCTTACCCTCCCTAACGGCACGACGGTCTATGGGTGAGGTAAAGGATGAAACTGACCTAAGAGTTAGGAGGGCTAAGGTCGCAGAAGAGCTCAGAGAAGAAGAAGGTGGAAGAAAGCAATGGCAGCGTAAAAGTTTTCCCAGGCTCTTGAAATGCTTTTATACCCTCCATCTCTGGCAAGCGACGCTCGAGATCCCGCCACGTGGCACACATCTATTGCGCCAAGGGCTATCAATCGAAAATCTCGCCTGCGCCCGAGACGTGTCGCCTCGATTCGTCCTGAGGAGCGTGATCCCCGACCAATCGCGGAGAATAGAAAGCGGAGAAACAATGATGACCCTTGCCTTTTTCCATTCCCCAATGAGCTTCCTCTCCACAGCGTCCGACGCCAACGTCAGCCCCCACCTACCGCATGATTGCAGGAGATCTTCGAGGCGACACTGCCTCGGGACCAAGCGCCAGCTCATCAAGCCATTGAAAGCGCACTGAGGAGGCAATAATTTTTTGAATTTTCGCACCCCTTTCGCCCAAAGGACTGCAGGCATGTGGTCCTTAGTGCTCAGAGGCGGGAGGGGGCATATTATGTGGCTGGTGTAGCCACAAGGGCAAGTTCGGCAAAACATTAGTGCGGCCCCGGCGTCTTCAACCCCGCCGAGTCGGCCCCGATCATTCCTGATCGGCCCCGATCATTCCTGATCGGCCCCGCTCGGCCCCGGCGTCTCCAAGACCGCCGAGTTGGCCCCGACCATTCCTGGTCAGCCCCGCTCGTTCCCGGCATCTCCAAGCCCACCGAGTCAGCCCCGACCATTCCTGGTCAGTCCCGCTCTGCCCCGGCATCCCCAAGCCCGCCAAGTCGGCCCGACCATTCCTGGTCGGCCCCGCTCGGTCCCGGCGTCTCCAAGACCGCCGAGTCGGCCCCGACCATTCTTGGTCGGCCCCTCGGCCCCGGCATCTCCAAGCCCACCGAGTCGACCCCGACCATTCCTAGTCGGCCCCGCTCGGCCCCGGCGTCTCCAAGCCCGCTGAGTCGCCCCGACCATTCCTGGTCGGTCCCGGCGTCTCCAAGCCCGCCGAGTCGGCCCCGACCATTCCTGGTTGGCCTCGATCGGCCCGGCATCTCCAAGCCCGCTGAATTGGCCCCGACCATTCCTGGTCGGCCCCGGCGTCTCCAAGCCCGCCGAGTCGGCCCCGACCATTCCGGTTGGCCCCGCTCGGCCCCGGCATCTCCAAGCCCGCCGAGTAGGCCCCGACCATTCCTGGTCGGTCCCGCTCAGCCCCGGCGTCTCCAAGCCCACCGAGTCGGCCCTGACCATTCCTGGTCGGCCCCGACATCTCCAAGCCCGCCGAGTCGGCCCCGACCATTCTTGGTTGGCCCTGCTCAGCCCCGGCATCTCCAAGCCCGCCGAATCGGCCCCAACCATTCCTGGTCGGCCCCGATCGGCCCCAGCGTCTCCAAGCTCACCGAGTCGGCCCCGACCATTCCTGGTCGGCCCCGATCGGCCCCGGCGTCTCAAGCCCACTGAGTCGGCCCCGACCATTCTTGGTCGGCCCCGTTTGGCCTCGGCGTCTCCAAGCCCGCCGAGTCGGCCCCGACCATCCCTGGTCGGCCCCGCTCGGCCCCAGCATCTCCAAGCCCGCCGAGTCGGCCCCGACCATTACTGGTCGGCCCCGCCCCAGCACCTCTTGGTCGGTAGAGTTGGCCCCTACCATCCCTGGTTGGCCCAGCTCAGCCTCGGCGCCCTCAGTAGAGTCAAAGCGCTTCCGATTTCTCCAAGTCAGCCCCAGTACAGCCCTGGCGGTTCAGGCCGCCACCTTTCTAACCTGTGCCACCTGACAACACCAGATCCAACTACCCATTGGTCACGCCGCTGATGGGATTGGACCAAACTACTTGATAGCCCCACTGGCTGATGGGACGTAGCCCACCAACCATCATTTTTTCCCTCTCCGATGGGACATGACCCATCAATCGATCCAGATTCACGCAACCCCCAAGAACTCCGCAGATATTCCTTTTTCACGGAATCCCACGTGATCATGCAAGTGTCAACCCCCTATAAAAAGGTGAATTCACTCAATAATCAGGTACGACGAAAAACTTAGAGACTTGCTATCCTGATACCCAGAGGGAAATTCCTTCTCTCTGTGGACTCTTCTCATCCTAAGAAGAGCTCATTCGAGCTCTTCCTCAGCTATGACCTCGGTTGCTAACTTGAGCGTCGGAGGGTCTCCACCGGAGTATCCCTCCGGTCCTGGGACTTTTTGCAGGCAGTCCGGTGAAACAAGGATCCATTAATCAATCTACTCCCTTCTTCCGATGTTCAAGATAAGTGATCGAGCGTCATTAGCTATCTTAATGTATAATAATAATAATAATAATAATAATAATAATAATAATAATAATAATAATAATAATAATAATAATAATATAAAAGGCCTTTTGATACCTAAAGAGGAAAGGCTTTCATCTATTAATGCATCTAGTCACGTAGCCTGAATGAGCAAAGACCACGCAAAATACACATGGAGGCTATATTCTCCGCACCAAAAAAAAAAAAAAAAATGGAGGCTATAATTGAAAGGGCCAGGTAGTGGATGAAGAGATTTTTTATTTTTTAAAATTTATTTGCTAACAACAACAACAACAATAATAATAATAATATAGGATATATTATAAGTACACAGAAAAGCAATTATGAGGGATATGAAATTGAGATATTGAAAATAATACTTGGCTTTGACCAATCATTTATCACTTTGACCTATTACTGCTATTGATAGAAAGTATTTAAGAACTTTTATTCAAACCAAGAAACTCCATTCTATGCATTGAAAAGGTGCATAACATTTTCACACATTATTCATAAGAATTATCATGTTTTAGTTAAACAAAGACTAATTTTAACACTTATTCTCAGTAAAGATTGTTTTTACGAAAATCTTTCTTCTCAACCCTTATATGTAATAACTAATAATTATTTTAGATAAATTATTTTTCAACCTAGGTTTGATTGTGAATAGTGCATACCTATGTTTTTTTAAGGATAAGTCTTCCATACTTTTATTTTTAAGGTAACACTTACATGATCTTTAAACAAAGTTATTTAATGTTTTTACTCATATGGATTATGTGGAATAATGAACAAAAATGAAATAGCCAACAAATTACTAAGTAGAATTTTAAAAAAAAATTAGAATATATGTATAGATAGATTTGACTATATTTTAATGAAGCTAGATTTAGAGTTTGATCTTTTTTTTAATTATTGAATCTGTATAAACCTTAAAACTATTGATCTTTTCACCTTTTGACTGTAGACCATTGACCCATTTCGCCATTCTCCTTTGACTGCATTCCCGGGCCCTTCTAAAAGGGCCAGAGAGAGAGAGAGAGAGAGAGGGAGAGGGAGAGATGGGGAGGAGAGAGTGGTTCGAGGAGGAGTGTAGAGTCACTATGGGTGGGCGTGCCGAGACTTCTTGTGCCCGATCTCGCTGGAGGTGATGAAGTCACCCGTGAGCCTTTGCACCGGCATCAGCTACGACCGCGCTTCTATCCAGCGCTGGCTCGACTCCGGCCACCGCACCTGCCCCGTCACCGCCCAGCCCCTCCCTTCCAACGACCTCGTCCCCAACCTCAACCTCCGCCGCCTCATCCAGCTCTGGTCTTCTTCTTCCTTCCCCGACACCCTCCCCACCTTCTTCTCCGACACCGCCGTCGACGACTCCGAGAAGAACCGTCAACTGGCCGCCGCCGGCCAGATACTCAAAGATGGCGGCCCCGCATTGGAGGCGGCCATCAGGGTTCTCGCCTCGAACCTCACCATCCACGAAAGCAACAAAAGGGTCGCGATATCCGTCCTTTTGCCCGATCTCAACGGATCCGTGTCCGCCCTCGTCCACGTGCTAAAGAAAGGCAGCAGCTTGGAATCCGGATCGATTCCGCTTTGGTGCTCGATTCGATCCTCTCGTCATCCTCCGATTGCGTCAACGAGGAGGCCAAGATCTCGATCGCGGCGAAGCCGGATCTTATCCCGGAGCTTGTCCGGCTGATCAGCGGCGAGACCAAGATGGACCCGCTGGCGGCCGATGCGGGACTGCGGTGTCTGGAAGGGATCGTGACGGCGGCGGGGCCGGTGATGAGGGTGGAGATGGTGCGGGCGGGAGCCGTGGGGGCGGCCGCGCGGCGCTGGCGGCGGAGGAGGTGCCTTCGGTGGCGGCGGAGCGGGCGCTGCGGGTTATGGGGGAGGCGGCGGTGTGCGCGGAGGGGCGGGCGGCGATATGCGAGGCTGCGGAGGAGTGCGTGAGAGCGGTGATGGAGCGGGTGATGAGGGTGGGAAGAGAGGGGAGGGAGGCGGCATTGGGGATGCTGTGGGCGGTGTGCTGCGGTGGCGGCGCCGGCGACCGGAGGGCGAGGGAGGCGGTGGCGGGGGCGAGTGGGGGGCTGGTAAAGATACTGCTGTTGATGCAGTGTGACTGCTCGCCGGCGGCTGCGAAGATGGCGATCGAGCTGCTGAAGATTTTCCCAGCGGATGCCAAGAGCTGCTTCAAGGGATACGACACCGAGGCTATCCACGTCATGCCCTTCTGATCCACGGTTGGCTGGCTGGCTGGCTGGCTGCATGTATATAATTTGCAGCTAATTAAATTCTCAATTCAGGAAGGAAAAAAGAAAAAGGTTGTGCTTGAAAAAAGAAAAGACGATTCATTCTTTTTTTTAATTATTATTATTATTATTATTATTTTACAGTGTTCCTTTGGAATTAATTGTATGTTCTCTACATAATAATTCATGCATTGATATTACTGGAATTTTTTTTAAATAAAAAAAGCTATGACAAATATAAAAAATGGCACCCATCTTGTTTTATATTTGCTAAGGTGGAATCCATGGAATGATTTATGCTAGGTTTTTTGTTTTTTTTGATATGTACGGATCCTTTCGAGAGCATTCTGAGAGCCTCTCTCCTCTTTAGTCCAAAATCAAGATTTTCTTTTTTTATATATAAGCGAATAATTATACTAGTCTAATACAAATTAGTTCAGATAAAATTTACTTAATAACAATGGAACGAAAGTCTCTCTGTTTTCAAAACCAAGGCTTCTTTGTTGGCCGTGAGGAACAAACGTCAACATGAAAGTGAAAAATTATTTCATTTGATTAAAGGAAAAAACCTCTCTTCGAAAGCGAGTTTTTATACCCTTAACTTTAAGTGATTTGTTCGTAGGGGACATGAAAATAATACTTTAAGCTATTTATGAAAAGTATGAAAAGTGGGTAATCAAACATAAGTCACCGTGGAAAAATTCCAAACCTCATTTCCAAGACGTACTAAACGAACCAAAAAAAAATTTCGTCACTTATTTTACAAAATCCGCATTCTATTTATAAACTTTTAATAAACTAAAGATGAACATGGACTGAATCAGATCAAACTTATGTTGAGCCGAGAACAAAGGCTTTAGATCAGGATTTAAGTTAGGCTAAATACAGTTGGACCAAATCCAACTTAATTGAAATATATCAAGGTTTGATTCTAACTTAACTCAACTCAACTTATATAAGCCTTTTTTTTTTTTTTTAACTACATAAAAATGACTATATAAATTTGCTTCCTTCATCGTACTTTTTTTTATAACTAAGTCAACATTCAAATATCACTGCACTCGAGTGCTAGTATGGTACCTTCGAAATACGTAGAAACAGATGCAACACGTTTCTTAATGAAAATGTTCTATCCCTTGGTATAATTTAATTTATTAGATTTATATTTTAGAGGATCTAACGAAGTTTTACGTTAGTTGCTAGCCATCTAACATAATCCTTCTTTTTTATCTGGGCTTGAGACTGGCCTTGGCAAAAATAAGATTTGATTCGAGCTCCAACACAATATATATATATATATATATATATATATATATATATATAAAAAGAAAAGAAAATAGAATTAGTTAATTCATATGTACCAAAATTCAAACTTGATTACTATCCGAACAATTAAATGTGCATGAAAATATAATTAGAGTTTGAAAATCAAAATAAATTTTAAGTGGATATTTATAATAATAATAATAAAGTTTAATTTCAAACGGGTTGATATCGGCTATAATTTTTTATTTAACTTTATTTTAAATCATATTTTTTTTGAGTGAATGTTTCAAGATTAAAATTATATTTAGACCCCTTAAAAAAATTCATAAAAACGGTTTAGACCCTTAACAGGCAAGGTATTCCTTATGATAGTTAATTTAAAAGTTTGAATCCATGAAGAGACTTAGATCTTTACTTAATAAGGAAACTAAAAAAAGAAAGGGAAAAGCTAAAGAAGGGTTCCCAGTGGTAAGTGTGTCGTGCACAATCCATACGTGATACGACCTTTTAGAGTCTCATTTTTGGAGTTGTTTTATAACTGGCGCATTTTTGCACCGGTTTGACAGTTAAGGGATGGTTTCAAAGATATTGCAGGGAAGGTGTTAAAGGAAAAATGTCATTTGAAATGGCGTTTTTTCGGTGCCATTTCATCTCCCGGAGCTCGGCCAAGTCAGCCATGGAGCTGACATGAAAAGCCATGAAATCGCCACATGGTGTGGCGAATTCACAATAAGTGAAATCGCCACACGGTGTGGCGATTTCACAATAAGTGAAATCGTCACATGGTGTGACGATTTCACTATTCTGAAATCGCCACATTATGTGGCGATTTTATATCAAGTGAAATCGCCACATGGTGTGGCGATTTCACTTATTGTGAAATCGCCATACCATGTGGCGTTTTTCTCAGGGTTTTAACCACCAGCTGCCCAATTCTCTTCTTTTCTTCTTCTTCTTCCTCCTTCTCCAGCCGTCCGCCTGTTTCCATCTCCTGCTCGGTGGCAACCATTCCTCCTCTTTTCGGCAAGCTCCCACTTCTTCCTCCTCTTACCTCTCATCACCCTCGCCTTCCCGGTCGTTAACTGTAGTGAGTATTTAAAATATTTTTGATAACCATAAATACCATGCCCTAACTATCTTTGCATCATATTCGTTTATTCGTTTAATGTGCTAGGCTATTAAAGTAAATGCAACTAGTTATTCAGATGCTGATTTTATTGATCATATAGATGATTGAATAACAATATTTGGACATTTAAAGTTTTCCTTTTGATGGCACCGTCATATCTTGATTTGGCAAGAAAATAGATTACATTTATAGGCGTATACATAAGAGGCTTGATAAATTTATTATCACCCTTTATTTCAGATGGAAACTGTACGTGTTCTGCTATATTATGATGGATCAATTGAACATGGCGGCCAAGAAGGGATACATTATAATCAACCTCCACGTAAATGTTTGAAATTGAGCACGGAAACACGCTTTGCTGAGTTAGTTGATCAAGTACATACAGCTCTAACAATTCCAGTACAGAGATATATCATCAGATTGATATGAAGATTTCCGACATTGAATCAAAAATATGTGCTTCTTCCAATTGAGGACGACGACGATGTGGAGCACATGTTGACATTTCCCTCGAAGTATCCTGAATATCGGTGTATTGAAGTCTATGTTTTAAGGGATAATGTTGCAGAGCCATATATTGTTGGTCATATAGAGAATGTTTATAACAATTCTCCTATAGCCCAGCAGCAGGAACAAGTTAGGACTCCTGTGGATTTTCCAATGATTGAGAAATTTATGCCGATGCCCGACTACTGACAATGTACCATGAGCCATTGCCGTCGCGCTTCTCAAAATCTTTAGCCGCTCATCGTCCACTGGGGCGGCTACAGCCCGCTCGAGCTCAACAGTCAGTTGTTGAAACCTCTCATGCTGCATATAATATGACAACAAAAATTTATATGAAAGCTTATGAAGTTGAAAGAAAAAGAGACCCAAACAAATTTATAAAATAGTACCAAAAACTCAAATGAAGTGCCTTCCCCTTCGTAGCCCCTTGTACTGTACTCAGAACGGCCTACACATATTCGAGTGATGCTCCTAAACCAAGCCATATAATCAGGTGTGCATGGGAGTCCTGCTACTATAGGCTCTCCCATAATCAGATGCTGACGCCGTGCATTCCATGTTTCAATATAACTCCCGTGCATGGCGTCCCATGCTACATTTGACCTCCCTCGTCTATCAATCTGATGAAGATGCAGCGAAGTATCGCATGGACATGGAATCGACTACCGACATCCAAATTGACGAAGCACCCGGTTCGGCAAATGCCACTCAACTACATCAAAACATATCAGCGGGATTCGTGCCATCCAAATATCCGAACTTACCAAGCAGCTTGGAGGTAAAATAGAGATAACTACTGCCGAGTAAGGACACCATAAGAACTGCATAGAAAATATATAATTAAACCTTAACAAACATAATGAATCGATCTAATTGAATTCCATATTGCAAAATGACATACCCGTTGCTCACTATCATCCAACACATCCAACTGGTCCCTATAAGCACGTAGTGTATGCATTGGAATATTTTTCATGTTATATCTAACGTGCCATCTAAACCCCCACGGTGCACCTAAGTGCCAATCATCATCAGCATCCGAAGGTCTCGCCTCCGGAATCTCGAGTCTCGTGGGATGGAAAATAGGAAATCGTTCCCATGCCCAAATCTGCATGTTTGGATAATTCAAATTGTTAATTAACAATAAAAATTACCTCGATCTCAAACATTAGAATAAAGTGTTTACCTGTAGCAATGGAAGATATCCTCCGATATCAGACTGAGTAGGGCTCGTAGCTCGACACAGTGCTCTATATAAACCAGCCAACGTTGCCGAACCCCAGCTAAGAGCGGCAAATGCCTCCAAGTCTTCCAGAAATGGCACATACATCAACTTAACTAAATTACCAGAGGTATCTGGAAGAATAACTCCACCAATGATTCGAAGAAGTTGTCCCCTCACGAACTGTTGGATAACCTCATCATCCACATCTTCGTCCAAGTGAAGGTCGCGATAGAATTGATCGAAGAATGCCAATCGAAAACGACCTTTTGAAAATGCTTCGACAGGAGGCTCGACACCAAATAGTCTCCCAAATATAGCCTGCCACTCCGGAATAGTATGGCGCGGATCTAACCCAGTAACAGCAGAACCATCAATCCGAAGGCTACTCAAAATACTCACATCCTGTAGTGTAATAGTCGCCTCACCAAAAGGTAGATGGAATGTGTGGGTCTCTTGACGCCATCTCTCTACTAGTGCAGAAATAAGGCCAACATCCAATCGAATCTGGCCAATCCTATATGCCAAACATGCCGACATGATCTAAATAATACTGTACTCGTGGGTGCGACATTCCCGGTGTCTCTCTCCATATACGTGCGTCATGACGACGACATCTAAGAACCGGTAACTCCTGACAAAAAATAAATTAAATGATACATCCGCATTAACGTAAACAAATGTAAATTATTTAAGGACTGTCGATCAATAATATATACCTTGCCCTGAAATATATTGGTTGATCTATGCATCTCTTGCAAAGTAAGAACAGTAGGATCACGAGGCCCTGAATCTAAGACATTATGAGCCATGTCTGATATAACAAGGTAAAAGAACTATTAGCTGAGGGTATATCTCATTGCATCAATGTGTTTATAAAACACTTCTACATTAATAACCTTGTGCACCCCTATAAATGTAATTTAATTAGCAGAAGGCAAACAACTTAACATCTATAATCTAAATATCATAATTAGATACTATAGTACAAGCAATATAAATATAATCTAATTTCTTGTAAGACCAACAAATGATCAAACTTGGAATCTCCTTATCAAACTTTAAAACAGATATGAAAGAAAGATTAATGCTATGTGAAAATATTAATAAGCCCATGCAATATGTTGATTTGAAAGACATGGGGCGTTGACCTGCGTACAATCGCAGGCAGATGAGTCAAACATTTCAGACCCAAAAAAATGCGGCCCCACTCGTCCTCATCGAGCGACGGACGATTCAACCATCACATCCAAATGAGGGTCGTCAGGCACATCCTTTGAGCCGTCGCGATGTTTTTCTAGACAACAAAACCATAAACTTAACGGCTTGTGTGCATCCTTTGGAAATACCAAACTCCCACCAGCGGAAAGATCCCATCCACGCTACTTTTTTTACTCCCACTCGCCTCCCAAACCTACTAATCCTCCTCTATGCTCCTCCTTTAAGTTCTTAAAACACTAAGATGACTAAATCGGTTGTAAAAGTACTTGTAATCACGTTAGAAAATCTCAAGGCAAAACAGAACTTACTTGTAATGTATCGGGAGGCGATGGCAGCGAGAGAGAAGATGAGGAAGAAGGGGGATGGCAGCTCCGCTTGCCGCCGACCAGGACGATCGATTGGAACGCCGGGGAGAAACGGGTTTGAAGCTGTCACCGATCGAGCTCTTCTGGGTAAATAAGGAGCTAAGAAAAACGCCACATGGTGTGGCGATTTCTCAGCTGAAATCACCACACCATGTGGCGATTTCACTTCATATGAAATCACCATATGGTATGACGATTTCTTAGCTGAAATCACCACACCATGTAGCGATTTCATGGCTTTTCATGTCAGCTCCATGGCTGACTTGGCCGAGCTTCAGGAGATGAAATGGTACAAAAAAAACACTATTTTAAATTATATTTTCCTTTTAACACCTTTCCTGCAATATCTTTAAAACCCATTTCTTAACTGTTAAATCGGTGTAAAAATGCACAAGTTAAAAAAACGACTCCTCATTTCTGTCAAGAAGTAATGATCAGGTTGACCATCAGATTTTTTAATGCATATAGAACCTGAAATAGAAAACTGGGTGCGGGAATCGATTGACTTTGAATTGTCGCCATAAATAATAATAATAATTATTATTATTAAAAAAAGTTTTTAGAAGATTATTTAAGGAGTGAAGGTGGGCTCAAGCTGGTTTAAGGCCTACTGGGCTGGCTTTACTTCCAGCCTAGCCATGGGTTGGGATTTAGGTTTAAAATTAAAATTTTTTTTATAAAAAAAATCGACCTAGGCTCAAGTCACTTCGTTGCCCGGTACAAAGCTCAGGCCAGAAGAAGATTAAACATTGCCTCTTAGTTAGACCCAAATGTAATGGCAAAACCTTAAAATTTGTTGGGCTTTTTAAATTTTATGCTACTTTTTTTTGTTAATTGTATAAAATAGTTTTATATATTGTAAGAAATTTTTTAGAGTGACTTAAAAATTGCTTATTTTTGTATAAATATTTAAAAACTAAGTTCACTGTCAACCTAATTTTGGGTCAAAAGATTGTTGTGGATCAGTTGAATTGAGTTTCAGCTCAAGCCTAGGCTTAAATCCAAGATTAGTTTTCAAGCATAATTTTTGCTAAAAAAAAAAAGAATTAGCATTGATTTCGACCTCAATCTCCATAAAAATTTCAGGATAGGCTCAGGTTAGGACATGGCCTAATCCAACCCAATCTATGTCTAACTCCAGGTTATTAGATTTTTAATCAATAAGGTATTACATATGATAATTAATTTAGAACTTTAAATGCCTCAAGAGACTTAAATCCCTAATTAATAGGGATTTTTTTTTTAAAAAAAAAGGAAGAAAAAGGTTTCCAAAGTCTAAGGATCATGCACACATACTTTTACAATCCCATTTTTGCCTAGAAATAATGACTACATTGACCATCAGATTTTTTTTAGTGCGACCATTTAAAATCGTGTAAAACTCTAGAGAAAAATTAAGCGCAGGAATCCCAAGATGCTTGAATCCATAACAATAATAATTCATCATCTCAATGTCGATGACCAGCTTGGGTTGATCACAACTCAACCACAAACCCTTAAATCAGAAATCTAAAAGCACGGCAGGCCTAAATATAAATATCTGCTACCTTATTTGGAATTTCTCATCAATCATAGTACGTCATATAAATCCTCAAATAAAAATGTAACATCAGTCAGTATATCATAGTATTTACAAGCAAAAGTCATACAAAAGTTTAGCAAAAGTCTTTGTACATCGCTCCCGGTGTAGCAAGGTCTACGTGGGCTGCACCGGCTCTTCTGATTGGTCCACGTGGAGCCTACGTGGATGACGTGCAGGGCGGTATGACCCTGCTATGATGTAACGTTCTGAACGTAACGGGCATTTAAAGCGCTTTGCTTTTTTTTTTTAAATTAGCATGCAGACGAAAATGCCCTTTCCCTCCATTCTATCGCCATTTTACGTTGGATTTCATCTGTGCAAGAAAAACTCTTTCTTCCCCCTCGCTCTGGCTTTCGGCATAATCCTACGCCCTCGCTCTGGCTTTCCGGTCGAAAGAAAATATTTCAGCTTCGAGGCTAACGACTACCTGGCTATTGGAAGAAATGTCGTCCGCAGTACAAAGTAAAAAGTCCTTCTTCCCACTTTTTTGTAATGCTCTTTTATTACACCAACTGTTTTTTCTCATTAGAGGTAGTTAATGCGTGACCAAACCATTTAATGCGCGGGTAACTTGCTTAGAACAAAACAGTTATGACATTCTGGTAGTCATAACTGTTTAGACTTTACTGTTTTGTAAGCACGAATGTCATACTCTTTTAACTATGGTGTTATACCTCATGAACTGCGGTGTCGTCAGAGTGTTTCGGCCTATATTCCCCATTATTTCCTATCCATATAGCTCTAGTGTCGTCATGCTCGGCCGAAAATCCTTCGCGATACTGCAGTTCAAACATCACGACACCCTAGCGACAACGCTACGACACCCATGCTTATAACCTAACGACACTCAAAAAGGAATTCGGCCTAAAAACATTGGTGACACCGCAGTTGAAACGTTATGAAACCCTAGCGTTAACACTACGACACCCATGCCTATAACCTTCGCGTTCTTCGTATGTTGCTTTCTGGGGTGTCGTAGCGTTTCTATGGGTGTCTTTAAATGCTAAAGGGTGTGTCGTGCTTAAAACTGACCCTGGAGAGCAGGACCGCGACACCCAAGTTTTGTTCACCCAAAAAAAGATCTACGACGCCGTAGGTGAAACATTAAGACACCCAAGCATCAACGCTACGACACCCCGTATGGAGAACAATCCATGTGACACTCCGCTTTAAAAGTGACATCATCGGTGTCGTCGCCTTAAAACTAGGGTGTCATCAGATGAGAACTGGGGTGTCGTAACAACCTGAGTCGGTGATGTCGTCGTTCGCGACACCCCAGTTGAAACCTGACGACACCCTAGCACCAATTCTATGACACCCGTGCTTATAACTGACCACGGAGAGAAGGCCCATGACACCCAAGTTACAAACCTAAGACACCCGTTCATGCTTAGGAGAAAACTTTAGCACATCCTAGGATGAAATCAGAAAACAGTTACGACATCCAAGCTCCCTTATCCTTCGGTCTAGCAGCAAGCACAAAAGTTACTAAAATTTCTTTTTATTCATCATACAAATAAAGACAAGAAGAAAAGAAAGAAGAAAGTACAGGAGCCCTCACTGGGGCTTTTCATTTTCTCCGGGCGCTGCCGAGCTCCTACAAATAAAGACAAGAAGAAAAGAGAAGAAGTACAGGAGCCCTCACTGGGGCTTTTCATTTTCTCCGGGCGCTGCCGAGCTCCCCCCATGCTGTGGGGCTAACTCGGCGATCTGGCGCTGGAGGGACGCTACTTGCCCCTCCAGCTGGCAGTTGGCCCGACGCAGGACCTTGATCTCTCTCGTTGAAACGGCCAAGTATTGCTCGGCCGCCCTGTGGAGTCGCTTGCTGTTTGCGAGCGACGATACAAAGACCTCTGCATCGATGGTTACCGTTGTGCGGAAGCTCCCATGGGGGCCAGTAGATTGCCCCTCGCCTCTAGAAGCCATCTCAGTATCCAAAAAGTTTGGAAGATCAGCTGAAAAGGTGATTAACGATCGCATTCCCCCATCCATATTTAAGGTACTCCTAGCGGGTGTTTTGATTGCCCGAGCTATCAGCTCCGGCACCCCTATCGTGGAAACTCGCCACGTGCCACCATTTCAGTGGGTGGTCAAAGGAAACGAATGGGTTTTGAATTGGGGTGTCATGGGTTTCAACAAGATAAGAGCGAATGGCAGCAACCAGAAGGAATTCGCCCCCCTCGTGAACAGAAACCATTAATGAAGAATGAAGAGAGTGTGGGGAAGCCAAATACTGCGACACCCAATTACCAATGCTTTGATACCCATGCTTAAAACAGAACATGGAGAGAATCCCCGTGACACCCCCTGATCGAATTCGACCGAAAATCCTTCGCGACACCCCAGTTGAAATCTCACGACACCCAAGCTTTAGGGCGACGACACCATGCTTACAAATGACCACGGAGAGAATCCCAGCGACACCCCTATGGAATTGGCTGAAAATGCTTCGCGATACCCAGTTGAAATCTCACAACACCCTAGCTTGAAGGCGACGACACCCGTGCTTAAAATGGAACATGGAGAGAATCCGCGCGACACCATCTGGTGGAATTTGGCCGAAAATCATTCGCGACACCCCAGTTGAAATTTCACGACACCCTAGCTTTAAGGCGACGACACCCGTGCTTAAATCGGACCACGGAGAGAATCCCCACGACACCCCCTGGTGGAATTCGGCCGAAAATCATTCGCGACACCCCAGTTGAAATCTCACGACACCCTAGCTTTAAGGAGATGGCACGCGTGCTTAAAACTGACCACGGAGTGAATCCCCACGACACCCCCTGGTCAAATTCGGTCGAAAATCCTTCACGACACCCCAGTTGAAATCTCACGACACCCTAGCTTTAAGGCGACGACACCCGTGCTTAAAACGGACCACGAAGAGAATCCCCACGACACCACCTAGTGGAATTCAGCCGAAAATCATTCGCGACACCCCAGTTGAAATTTCACGACACCCAGCTTTAAGGCGACGACACCCGTGCTTAAAACGGACCATGGAGAGAATCCCCGCGACACCCCCTGGTGGAATTCGGCCGAAAATCATTCGTGACACCCCCGTTGAAATATCACGACACCCTAGCTTTAAGGAGATGACACCCGTGCTTAAAACTGACCATGGAGAGAATCCCTGCGACACCCCCTGGTCAAATTCGGCCGAAAATCCTTCGCGACACCCTAGTTGAAATCTCACGACACCCTAGCTTTAAGGCGACGACACCCGTGCTTAAAACGGACCACGGAGAGAATCCCCGCGACACCACATGGTGGAATTCGGTCGAAAATCATTCACGACACCCAAGTTGAAATTTCATGACACCCTAGCTTTAAGGCGACGACACCCGTGCTTAAAACGGACCACGGATAGAATCCCCGCAATACCCTCTGGTGAAATTTGGCCAAAAATCATTCGCGACACCCCAGTTGAAATATCACGACACCCTAGCTTTAGGGCGACGACTCCCGTGCTTACAAATGACCACGGAGAGAATCCCAGCAACACCCCTGTGGAATTCGGCCAAAAATCCTTCGCGACACCCCAGTTGAAACCTCACGACACCCTAGCACCAATGCTACGACACCCGTCAGATGAGAACTGTGGTGTCGGTAACAGCATGAGTCAGGGATGGTGTCGTTAGGCCCTTCGTGTCGTATTGTTTTAACCTTCGTGTCCTAATCCTTTGTCAGGATATATTGACAACTAAATCTATGGATATCATTGTTCATGACTGTGTGCCTATATTTCCATAGACGATGCTGAAATTAAAGATCGGAAAGAAATCGATAACACTCCCGACCGTGCACCTTCACCCGTCGCTCCAAATGCAGTGGATGATACTGTAGTTCCTCAAACTGGAATGAAATTTAATTCAGCAGATGATGTATATACATTCTACAATGTCTATGCGAAACGAGTTGGTTTTGGAATCACAATAGTGTGTAGCAGGGCCAACAACTCGCGAACGGACACCGAAGATTTTAGCGCGACAACACCCTAGCTCTTGGCTAACGACTCCCTAGCTCTAGCGTGGCGACACCCGAAAGGCAAAAACCTACGACATCCCAGTTCTCGCGAACGGACACCGAAGATTTTAGCACGACAACACCCCAGCTCTTGGCTAACGACTCCCTAGCTCTAGCGCGGCGACACCCGAAAGGCGAAATCCTACGACATCCCAGTACTCGCGAACGGACACCAAAGATTTTAGCGCGACGACACCCTAGCTCTTGGCTAATGACTCCCTAGCTCTAGTGCGGTGACACCCGAAAGGCGAAAACCTACGACATCCCAGTTCTTGCGAACGGACACTGAAGATTTTAGCACGACGACACCCCAGCTCTTGGCTAACGACTCCCTAGCTCTAGCGCAGCGACACCCGAAAGGCGAAAACCTACGACATCCCAGTTCTCGCGAACGGACACCGAAGATTTTAGTGCGACGACACCCCAGCTCTTGGCTAACGACTCCCTAGCTCTAGCGCGGCGACACCCGAAAGGCGAAAACCTACGACATCCCAGTTCTCGCGAACGGACACCAAAGATTTTAGCGCGACGACACCCAGCTCTTGGCTAACGACTCCCTAGCTCTAGCGGCGACACCCGAAAGGCAAAATCCTACGACATTCCAGTACTCATGAACGGACACCGAAGATTTTAGCGCAACAACACCCCAGCTCTTGGCTAACAACTTCCTAGCTCTAGTGCGGTGACACCCGAAAGGCGAAAACCTAAGCCATCCCAGTACTCGCGAACGGACACCGAAGATTTTAGCGCGATGACACCCCAGCTCTTGGCTAACGACTCCCTAGCTCTAGCGCGGCGACACCCAAAAGGCGAAAACCTACGACATCCCAGTTCTCGTGAACGGACACCGAAGATTTTATCGCGACGACACCCTAGCTCTTGGCTAACGACTCCCTAGCTCTAGCGCGGCGACACTCGAAAGGCGAAAACCTACGACATCCCAGTTCTCGCGAACGGACACCGAAGATTTTAGCATGACGACACCCCAGCTCTTGGCTAACGACTCCCTAGCTCTAGCGCGGCGACACTCGAAAGGCGAAATCCTACGACATCCCAGTACTCGCGAACGGACACCGAAGATTTTAGCACGACGACACCCCAGCTCTTGGCTAATGACTCCCTAGCTCTAGTGCGGCGACACCCGAAAGGCGAAAACCTACGACATCCCAGTTCTCACGAACGGACACTGAAGATTTTAGCACGACAACACCCCAGCTCTTGGCTAACGACTCCCTAGCTCTAGCGCGGCAACACCCGAAAGGCGAAAACCTACGACATCCCAGTTCTCGCGAATGGACACAGAAGATTTTAGCGCGACGACACCCCAGCTCTTGGCTAACGACTCCCTAGCTCTAGCGTGGCGACACCCAAAAGGCGAAATCCTACGACATCCCAGTACTCGTGAATGGACACCGAAGATTTTAGCGCGACGACACCCTAGCTCTTGGCTAACGACTCCCTAGCTCTAGCGCGGCGACACCGAAAGGCAAAAACCTATGATATCCCAGTACTCGCGAACGGACACCGGAGATTTTAGCGCGACGACACCCCAGCTCTTGGCTAACGACTCCCTAGCTCTAGCGCGGTGACACCCTAAAGGCAAAATCCTACGACATCCCAATACTCGCGAACGGACACCGAAGATTTTAGCGCGACGACACTCCAGCTCTTGGCTAACGACTCCCTAGCTCTAGCGCGGCGACACCCGAAAGGCAAAAACCTACGACATCCCAGTTCTTGCGAACGGACACCGAAGATTTTAGCGCGATGACACCCCAGTTCTTGGCTAACGACTCCCTAGCTCTAGCACGGCGACACCCGAAAGGCGAAAACCTACGACATCCCAGTTCTCGCGAATGGACACCGAAGATTTTAGCGCGACGACACCTCAGCTCTTGGCTAACGACTCCCTAGCTTTAGCGCGGCGACACCCGAAAGGCGAAAACCTACGACATCCCAATTCTCACGAACGGACACCGAAGATTTTAGCGCAACGACACCCCAGCTCTTGGCTAACGACTCCCTAGCTCTAGTGTGGCGACACCCGAAAGGCAAAATCCTACGACATCCCAGTACTCGCGAACGGACACCAAATATTTTAGCGCGACGACACCCCAACTCTTGGCTAACGACTCCCTAGCTCTAGCGCGGCTATACCCGAAAGGCGAAATCCTACGACATCCCAGTACTCACGAACGGACACCAAAGATTTTAGCACGATGACACCCCAGCTCTTGGCTAACGACTCCCTAGCTCTAGCGCGGCGACACCCGAAAGGCGAAAACCTACGAAGGCAAACATATGAATAAATCGAGGACACCCCTGTTCGCAATATAAATTTATGCATTTGCATTAAATCTTAATCAGTGTTAATATGAATAAATTACATTCAATTTTCATTCAAAGAAGAATAAAAAAATTAAGAACATTTTTCGACAATGTCGCTAATCTTTTTTTTAGGCCCTCTCTCAATATCCTCACAGCTAAATGTCGCCGGTAATCTCTGACTTCCTCATCCGTGAAATCCATCTTCATATCAGGATTGTCCTATCGAGCAAGACATTCCATGTATCTCAGACAGTATAGGCCGCAATCCAGCGATCCGGTCGGTTGGCTTGGGCAATCCGAAATCTCTTCCATCGGCCAAGTCATCGCTTCCTTCTTATCGCAGTAGATATGGAATATGTGGCCAAGAATTGTATGCCATTTCCTTGCATTGGCCTTGTACTTGGGGTTGCGTTTCATTGAATTCAGGTGCATGAACACCTTTCTTTCCATGTCGACAGCAACCAAATGCCAGTGCGAGTTATCGAAGTTTATTATGGTGAAAAGAAACTGGAATTGGGCCTTATCTTCATCCGATACATTGTCAAATATCGAGGCCCCTGATGTTCCAGCGAGTTCATGAGCAGGTGATGAAGAAGTCAGACACAGAGCGGATATAAAAACTGATGCAAATATGCACTTATGGTATCGGTCCGGATGCTCTGTCCAGTTGCGCATCAGAAACTCCTGGCCGGCATCAATTATCTGCCAATGCAATGTAAACCGATTAATATAATTCTAAAATCAACAACTAGAACAGGTTTCTTGATATACTTACATCATCTATTATCATTTCATTGTTAATGAGATCTTGAAGATTTTTCCTTGTTACAACGCCAGAAAACATATTGGTGTAGACGATCTCGTCGGTTAGTCGTTCGCTCAAAAAATTTTGAATAATAATTTGGTCATCTTCGACCGTTGTGTTGGGCTTTGACGTGCCCACTGTCTTCGCCGACTTTTTAGGACGGGTTGTCTCATAACAATCTCCGACGACCGTGGATGCCTTACGCTTCCTCGGCTCTTTTTTAACCTCCTAACAAGCGAAGGCACTCCAACGATTTCTATGTCCATATTATCACCCTTTGGCGCAGGGGTGCCAAGTTTATTATCGGATATGGACTCATCTTTATTTTCATTCCCATGCTCTGTTTTATCAGCCAATGAATCCCCCTCCAATCTCTTCTCCTCTGCTTTTGCATTCCCATCTCAATTGGACACTCGGATGAATGGTCCTCCTCCATCTTCTTCTCCTCACTATTTCCATTACCAGGCTCGCGGAGGACCAACTCCAGGGAATGCACCTTCTCTGTTTTCCCGTCTCCCTTGTCCTCCTCATTTATTGCATTACTTTCCTTTCTGAGCAGTGAACTGAGGAGGCTCTCAGCAATGGACAGCCTGTGCCTGACATCGTCGAGTTGATCCTTAACGCACTCCAATTCAGTCCTCAACTCGGCACATCCTGCGCAGCTATCCGTTGGTTGAGGGGCGCAGGTATCTGTTGGTTGAGGGGATGCTACATTCTGCTGAGTGAGAAGCCAGCGCTCTTCTGACAGTGGTACAGTAGCTCCCTCCATCTGCAACGCAAGATGATAACAAATTAATATTAAGTGAACATATTGACGCATTAAGTTAAAAAATATGGTCAGAGCAATGGAGCAATGTACTAGCTTACCAAGTCGTGAGGCTGCAAGTCGGCAACCCGAACCGACTTGGATCTTCATTTGGTGGTCATACCACTTCAACAGCCGGGGTAGTTTATCAGGGTATGCTGGTTCTCGCATTGATGTATGCTCGAGGAACCACGCCTGAACATGATATTTTTTGGATATTAAATAATGTAATATTAACAAAAAAATTATACTAAGAACACTACTTCTGCGTCTCAATAATCCTTACCACCAGTGCTGCCGAGCATCCGAACAGGGTAGGCTGCCTCCTAACTTTTTTTGCATTCTTTGAGTGGACCGGCTCCTCGGAACGCAAGCAAGCAGCTATTTCTGGGAGAGCCAGAACAATCAACTCCTTCAATGCCGAAGCCCAGTCGATGCTATCCAGTTGACTTAAGTCATCCAAGTGCTGGATGAGATACCGTGGACATCTCTGATTAGACTTTGGAGCCAAAAATATGGCCAACATGTATGCGATCCAAAGTCGGACGGTGTCCTCGACATCCTCCTGTACCTTAGATGATCGGAGTTGAAATATTAACTTCTCCAAACCTTCTTGGCGAAGATCTAAACCCTGGCCAAACCGTCTGAACAACCTTCCGTTGAACAATTGGCTGGACGTGTCGATCTTCTTCCCATGAGCTGGAAGTCCCAGAATGAGTGCGACTTCATCGGCACTGAATAGAACTGGCTTTCCATAGAAAATGAACTCGTCGCCTCCATTGTGACATCTTATGATGTCTGCTAGCAGTCGCCCGTCGACTGTGAACGTCTGCATGTCGACGAAGGCACCAAATGGGGTCCTTCGAATAAGTTTTGTATGCCGTCTAGTGAACCCCATCTTCCAAACCTTCTGAACGTATACGGCCGGCCTGCAACTATTCTTAAACAGCTGGGAAGCCTTCACTGGGGGACTGGAACAATTTTCATGTCAACTGAAACAGGGGGTAAGACATAAGACATACTTGTCATGAAATTTTAAGAGAGGGTGTCATAATATTTTAACATAGTGATAAACATACCTGAAGGAGCCGCATCCTCATTCGAACGAAGAACCATGTCCTTGCATTGTTCCACCATTTTCTCCGTCTGGTTCTTCCTTGTTCGCGGTCTTCGTCCACAAACGAAAGCACTCATCTCCATGAATGAAGTATACGGAAGAATGAACTATGGAAAAAATTTAGGAGACCAGTGGCTTCTCGAGCAAGAAACGAAGGATGGCTTCTCGAGCAAAAGGATGGCTTCTCGAGCAAAAGGATGGCTTCTCGAGCAACAGACGAAGAACCTCTAGGGTTTATGCCGACCTCAGAGAAATACGAAAGGACACCAGAATCGCCACGATCACATCACACTGACCTGCAAACCCATAGAAACTGCCCATGTTTTGCAACTTTTCTCGAAAAGATGGCATAGCTGAGTTACTAGGGTGTCGTCGAATTAGTACTAGGGTGACGTCAAAATTTCTGCCTTGTTCAAGCATGGGTGTCGTCGCCTTAAAGCTAGGGTGTCGTGAGATTTCAACTGGGGTGTCGCAAAGGATTTACGGCCAAATTCGAACTAGGGTGTTGCGGGGATTCTCTATGTGGTCAGTTTTAAGTAAGGGTGTCGTCTCCTTAAAGCTAGGGTGTCGTGAGATTTCAACTGGGATGACGCGAATGATTTTCGGCCGAATTCCACGAGGGGGTGTCGCGGGGATTCTCTCCGTGGTCCATTTTAAGCACGGGTGTCGTCGCCTTAAAGCTAGGGTGTCATGAAATTTCAACTGGGGTGTCGCGAAGGATTTTTGGCCGAATTCCACAGGGGTGTCGCTGGGATTCTCTCCGTGGTCATTTGTAAGCACGGGTGTCGTCGCCCTAAAGCTAGGGTGTCGTGAGATTTCAACTGGGGTGTCGTGAAGGATTTTCGGCCGAATTCGACCAGGGGGTGTCACGGGGATTCTCTCCGTGTTCAATTTAAGCACGGGTGTCATCTCCTTAAAGCTAGGGTGTCGTGAGATTTCAACTGGGGTGTCGCGAATGATTTTCGGCCGAATTCCACCGGGGGGTGTCGTGGGGATTCTCTCCGTGGTCCGTTTTAAGCACGGGTGTCGTCGCCTTAAAGCTAGGGTGTCATGAGATTTCAACTGGGGTGTCGCGAAGGATTTACGGCTGAATTCGAACTAGGGTATCGCGGGGATTCTCTGTGGTCAGTTTTAAGTAAGGGTGTCATCTCCTTAAAGCTAGGGTGTCGTGAGATTTTAACTGGGGTGTCGCGAATGATTTTCGGTTGAATTCCACCAGGGGGTGTCGTGGGGATTCTCTCCGTGGTCCGTTTTAAGCACGGGTGTCGTCGCCTTAAAGCTAGGGTGTTATGAGATTTCAACTGGGGTGTCGCGAAGGATTTTCGGCCGAATTCCACAAGGGTGTCGCGGGGATTCTCTCCGTGGTCAGTTTTAAGCACGGGTGTCATCTCCTTAAAGCTAGGGTATCGTGAGATTTCAACTGGGGTGTCGCGAATGATTTTCGGCCGAATTCCATCGGGGGGTGTCATGGGATTCTCTCTGTGGTCCGTTTTAAGCACGGGTGTCATCGCCTTAAAGCTAGGGTGTCGTGAGATTTCAACTGGGGTGTCGCGAATGATTTTCGGCCGAATACCAATAAGAGTACGTGAAGATCAGCCGCTATACGGACGCCTTGGACATTCATCTTCACAGTTCACACTACCATCTCGCACCTTAGCTTTTCCCTGTTTGCCACCTTCACATCGAATGGCTCTACTTCTTCCCCATGCAATTCCACCTTAGAAAGGACGTGGGAATTGATGAAGTTATGGGTAGACCCACTATCCATCAATAATGTCATTTCATGCTTGCCAACCCAAGCCATAAGTCGCATGGTTGAGGGCTTTTGTACGCCGGACATGACATTGAGGGTCAACTCGGCTTCCTCACTTTCCTCATCGCTAGAGGACTCCTCATGCCCGTGCTCTTCCTCACTTGTCTCCCCCAATTGCTCCTCCTCTATCCCGATCATACACATGACCTTGGCTTTCTTGCATTGGTGATCATGGCTCCACTTTTCACCACATTTGAAGCATAAGCCCTTCTTTATGTACTCATCAAGCTCCTCACGACTAAGCTTCTTGACTTCCTTCCCTTTGCTCCTTGAATCTCCCGTAGTCCCCTCCTTTCCTTTCCAAGACCCCGTGGAATACAAGGGTTTATAAACCTTGTTAGCCACTTGGTCCTTGACGTGTCTTTTCTCGAAGTGATGACTTTCTTCAAAGATTTCAGTCATCCTCATTGCTTCTTGCATCCTAGTGGGCTGTTTCAACTTGAGCTCCTTGGCAATCCATGGTTTTAGACCATCCACGAAAGTGCTGATAAGTGCCTCCTCAAACCAACCCCTCACCAAGGTTTGGAGTTGTCGAAATTCCTCCACATACGCATGCACCTTGCCATCTTGCTTGAGCTTAGCTAGCTGGCCATGATGGTTGATAATGGGCGAAGGCCCAAATTGTATAAGCAGCTCTCTCTCGAATGCCATCCACCCGAGCCTTCTTCCTTCCTTCTCATATTGGGTCCGTATCCATCTCCACCATTTGCTTGCCTTCCCATCAAGGAAGAAACATGCTGTGGCCACTCTCTCTGTCCTTGGTACTTCATATATATGAAAATAGTGGTCCGCCTTATCGAGCCACTCATGAGGGTCACCACCATTGAACTTAGGGAAGTCAATTTTTGGTCTCCTTGGTCCTCGGTTGTTAAACCGATTTCCATCATCATCTTCATAGTCACCTCCACGGTAATGTGGCCTTCTAGGTCCTCGGTGGTTAAACCGATTTCCTTCATCTTCATCATGATAGTGGTGGTCTCTCTCGGTCTCTCATGTCTTCTAGCATCTTCATGGATCCGGCCATAGGGCATTTCTTTCCCATACCGACTCCCACCGAATCTTTCCTCCGTCCTTGCATGATTATCAACATTACGGTCAGACTCCTCCTCTCGCAGCCACCTTTCCACTACCTCGTGCTCATTCCCCACACGCCCGCCTAATCTAAGAGGTTACCTTGGTCTAGGCTCTCCCCTTGTGGACTTATAAATGTGAGTTTCCCTTCCATCAACGAGTTGCTCCTCTTCCACCTTGGGGTTTGTCCGCGGTTGGCCCCATTCGCTCCTCCTCCAAGTCTTGCCAATATTGCTTGCAAGTCTCGTCTCATGCCTTCCACCGCCTTCATGTTCTCCTCCGTAGCATTAGTGACGGAAGTGATGGCTCCTTGCATGTGAGTCATGTTGGTGGTAGTCTCCGCCATATGCTCCTTCATCCAAAGAGTGGATGACTCCAAAGCTTCAAAGCGGTCTCGGTTGGATGGAAAAGTACTTGATCCGACCTCCATTGGAATATGGGCTGCAACAACAAGTCCAACCTTGGGTTCTCTCCAAAATGAAGATCGAACCCCCTCCCACGAAGAACTTTGCACGGACAACTTCCGACCTTGGGTTCTCTCCAGAAGAAGATCGAACCCCCACCTCAAATAATAACTCCAACAAGAACAAACAACTTCTAACTATAACAATCTCAACGAAGAGAATCAAAGTAAGGTTTGCTCATGATTAGCCTTCTTGAAGCGTAGAGATCTTGAAGCAACTCATCTCAATGAAAGCACCAATTTGTTAGGGTCCCCAGTCAAGGACTCCAAAACATTCACCAACTCCTCCATGCGATCCGCTCCAACACCACAATCGATCCTCCCGAACCATTTCCAGTAACACACAAGCATGGTAATTAGGATCTAACACACAAGAAATGAAGGATGCCCCACTGTTATTACGAAGAACATGGTCTCAAGATTATCAGTCCTTCGAACCACCAGAACACAAGAACACTCGTACAAGGATTATTAGCCCAAGCACGCCCAAACTTAAGAGGTTATCAGCCCCCAAGTTTACTGGCATAAACGTGCCTATGCCTAGCCAACATTCATAAGCTCTCTAAGCTTACAAAACACCACTCCCCTATTGCTCCTGAGGAGTGCTTATATAGGCATCCTCTGGAGCTTACAAAATCCTACCAACCCAATCAAATCAAATCTAGATCAAATCTTCAAGATTCTAAGGAAACAATTCGAAACAATTCATAGAATTAAGGAGATTTGACGATACATGCCTAAAACAACTTAACTGAAAAGGAAACTAATCTTCCTAATCAAATCAAATCTAGATCAAATCTTCAAGATTCTATGGAAAACAATTCCTAGAATCAAGGAGATTTGACGATACATGCCTAAAACAACTTAACTGAAAGGGAAACTAATCTTCTAGAGTTTAGGAGAAACATCCTAAATCTAGAAGATATGATTTATTCAATCACCTTCTAGAGTTTAGGAGAAACATCCTAAATCTAGAAGATAAGATTTATTCAATCACCTTCTAGAGTTTAGGAGAAACATCCTAAATCTAAAAGATATGATTTATTCAATCACTCCCCACAAGAAAATCAATCTCTGAAGATATCTCCATAATGTACTTGATCTTGCCGCCGTCCGCCGCCCTACACGGTGGCGCTGCCGCCTATCACTGGGGCCGCATCTCGCAACTTATCCTCCCCGTCGTGGCCGTGTAGGCCATGGTCTTCGCTTGGGATCCTTTCATTCCCCCTTCCATTAAGTGTACCCTTGTCCTCAAGGGTAAATTGTGGGAACCTTAAGGCTATGTCATCATAATCCTCCCAGGTTGCTTCCTCTCTAGGTAGCCCTCTCCATTGCACCAATACTCTCCAGATCTTCCTTCTAATCCTCCCACGTGGCACCATTTTGTATTCAAGAATCGTTGTGGGCTGTAGTAGCATTCTACCTTCCTCATTGAAGGAAGGCAATTCCTCTACAATCAAGCTAGGATCCCCAACTCGTCTCTTGAGGAGAGACACATGAAACACTGGATGAAGTCTTGAGGTTGGTGGTAATTCCAGCCGATACGCAACTTCTCCGACACGGGCAGCCACTTTAAATGGTCCATAGTACCTTTTCTCTAGCTTGTAGCTTGCCTTTCTCTTCATTGTCTTTTGGCCATAGGGTTGAAGCTTCAAGTACACAAAGTCCCCGGGCTCAAACCCTTCTAGCCTTCTCCTTTTATCATAATATTTCTTCATGCTCGATTGGGCCTTCTTAAGCTCCCTCTTTGCCTTGGCTAGTATCTCGTCTCTAGTGATCAAGGCTTCCTCCACTTCCGCATTCTTAGCCGTACCCCTCTCATAAGCCACCAAGGTAGGAGGCTTCCTTCCATACACCACTTCAAATGGGCTAAGTGTGATGGAAGAGTGGTATGTTGTATTATACCAATATTCCGCCCATGACATGTAGTCCATCCACCTTGCTTGCTCATCATGGCAATAGCATCTCAAGTATTGTTCCAATGTACGGTTGACCACCTCTGTTTGGCCATCGGTCTGCGGATGGTATGAAGAACTTGTCTTCATTTTGCTCCCTTGCAGTGCAAACACTTCCTTCCAAAAGGAGCTCATGAACACCCGATCCCGGTCCGTAACAATGGTTCTAGGGAAACCATGGAGCTTTACCACGTTGTCCACAAAGGCCTTAGCCACACTCTTCATTGTAAATGGATGCTTAAGGGGTATGAAGTGAGCATACTTACTTAAGCGATCCACGACCACCAAGATCACTTCGTACCCTTGACTTGCGGGCAAGCCCTCCACAAAATCCATGGACAAGTCTTCCCATATAGCTTCCGGTATGGGTAAGGGCTGCAAGAGACCTGTAGGGGCCTTCGTATCATGTTTGACTTTTGACACACGTCACATTCCGCCACCCACTTCTTCACACTTCTCCCCTCCCAATAGAAGAAATGCTTGATCCTTATATAGGTCCTAAGCCATCCCGAATGACCACCTTCTTTGCTATGGTGGAAGTGAGTGAGAATCTCCTTCCTCAGGTTTGGTACGTCGGGCACATAGACATAGGACTTGTAGTAGATAAGCCCATCACGCCATTTGAATCCGGTCACCCCATTACATGGACTCTCAAGCTTCTCTATGATCTCTTGAGACCTTGCATCCAACTCCACGGCCTCTCTAAGCTTGTCCCATATCCTCCATTCAGCTCCACTCAAGGCCATATGTTCAGCCTCATCTTCATACAAAGTCCACATCATTGGACTTCCCTCCTTCCTTGACAACGCATCAGCCACCTTATTCTCCTTGCCGGGCTGATATATAATGTCATACTCGAATCCCAGAAGCTTCACAAGAAACTTCTGTTGCTCTGGCGTCACGATCTTTTGTTCTAGCAAGTGTCTTAATGCTTGTTGATCGGTCACTATAGTGAACTTTCTTCCCAAGAGGTAAGGTCTCCACACCTTCACCGCATGCACAACCGCCAACATTTCTCTTGCATAAGTGCTCCATGCTTTCTTCATTGGCCCTAAGGCCTTGGAGATATAAGCTATGGGCCTCCTTTCTTGAGCTAGTACCGCCCCAATCCCTTCTCCACTTGCATCAGTATATACTTCAAATGGTTTCTTGAAGTCGGGCAAGGCCAAGACGGGTGTCTTGGTCATGGCTCTCTTCAAGTTCTCAAAAGCTCTCCTTCCATCTTCGGTCCACTCGAAGCCCTCCTTTTTTAGCATGGAGGTAAGTGGCTTGGCTATCAATCCATAGCCTTGCACGAACCTTCGATAGTAGCCCGTCAAACCAAGGAATCCTCGTAGAGCCGACACATCCTTGGGTAAGGGCCAATCCACCATAGCTTCCACCTTCCGCTGGTCCACTTTTACTCCTTGGCCCGATATGATGTGGCCAAGGTACTCCAGCTCTTCTTGCATAAAGGCGCATTTGGAAGCCTTGATGAAGAAGTGGTGCTCCTTCAAGATCATCAATACTCGCTCCAATTGCTCCAAGTGTTCCTCCACATTCTTCGAGTACACCAAGATGTCATCGAAGAATACTAATACAAACTTCCTCAAGAATGGCTTAAATATGGCATTCATAGCCGCTTGGAAAGTTGAGGGGGCATTGCACAGCCCAAAAGGCATCACTAGGTACTCATAGTGGCCGGAATGAGTCCTAAATGCCGTCTTGTGGGTATCTTCCTCTTTCATCCGGATTTGATGGTATCCGGCCCTTAAATCCAGCTTGGTGAACACATGAGCCCCATGCAACTCATCAAGCATCTCGTCCACTGTTGGTATGGGAAATCTATCCCTCACTGTTGCCTCATTCAATGCTTGGTAGTCGGTGCAAAAACGCCAACTTCCATCCTTCTTCCTCACAAGCAACACCGATGATGAAAAGAGACTAGTGCTTGGTCGAATCAAGCCACTAGCCAACATCTCCTCCACTTGTCTTTCGATCTCACCCTTTTGAAAGTGAGCATACCGGTATGGTGGCACATTCACGGTTTGCTCGCATCTTTCAGCACAATGCGATGATCAAATTCCCTACTTGGTGGTAATGAAGTAGGTACCTCCAATACTTCCTTGTGTCTTTCTAAAACTGTCTTCACACCTTGGGGCCGCTCCTCATTTCCATCACTATGCTTCTCTTCTTGCCCTTCATCTCCTCGGTTTTGGCCCATCACTATGGTGAAGCAATGAGCCCCACCCTTGCATAGTTTCTCAAACATATTGGCCTCGCAAGGCCTTGGCTCTTTTGATGCTAGAGCTGTCCACGTCCTCTTCTTCCCTCCAAGCTTGAACTCCATAGTCATCTTCTCATAGTCGGTGACGACCTTGCCAATGCCTCTTAGCCATGCATTGCCCAAGACAACATCTAGCCCCACCAATGAGAGTACGTGAAGATCAGCCGCTATACGGATGCCTTGGACATTCATCTTCACGGTTCGCACTACCATCTCGCACCTTAGCTTTTCCCCGTTTGCCACCTTCACATCGAATGGCTCTACTTCTTCCCCATGCAATCCCACCTTAGAAAGGACGCGGGAATTGATGAAGTTGTGGGTAGACCCACTATCCACAATAATGTCATTTCATGCTTGCCAACCCAAGCCATAAGTCGCATGGTTGAGGGCTTTTGTACGCCGGACATGGCATTGAGGCTCAACTCGGCTTCCTCACTTTCCTCATCGCTAGAGGACTCCTCATGCCCGTGCTCTTCCTCACTTGTCTCCCCCAATTGCTCTCCTCTATCCCGATCATACACATGACCTTGGCTTTCTTGCATTGGTGATCACGGCTCCACTTTTCACCACATTTGAAGCATAAGCCCTTCTTTATGTACTCATCAAGCTCCTCACGACTAAGCTTCTTGACTTCCTTCCTTTGCTCCTTGAATCTCCCGTAGTCCCCTCCTTTCCTTTCCAAGACCCTATGGAATACAAGGGTTTATAAACCTTGTTAGCCACTTGGTCCTTGACGTGTCTTTTCTCGAAGTGATGACTTTCTTCAAGGATTTCAGCATCCTCATTGCTTCTTGCAGCCTAGTGGGCTGCTTCAACTTGAGCTCCTTGGCAATCCATGGTTTTAGACCATCCACGAAAGTGCCGATAAGTGCCTCCTCAACCAACCCCTCACCAAGGTTTGGAGTTGTTGAAATTCCTCCACATACGCATGCACCTTGCCATCTTGCTTGAGCTTAGCTAGCTGGCCATGATGGTTGATAATGGGCGAAGGCCCAAATTGCATAAGCAGCTCTCTCTCGAATGCCGTCCACCCGAGCCTTCTTCCTTCCTTCTCATATTGGGCCCGTATCCATCTCCACCATTTGCTTGCCTTCCCATCAAGGAAGAAACATGCTGTGGCCACTCTCTCTGTCCTTGGTACTTCATATATATGAAAATAGTGGTCCGCCTTATCGAGCCACTCATGAGGGTCACCACCATTGAACTTAGGGAAGTCAATTTTTGGTCTCCTTGGTCCTCGGTTGTTAAACCGATTTCCATCATCATCTTCATAGTCACCTCCACGGTAATGTGGCCTTCTAGGTCCTCGGTGGTTAAACCGATTTCCTTCATCTTCATCATGATAGTGGTGGTCTCTTCTCGGTCTCTCATGTCTTCTAGCATCTTCATGGATCCGGCCATAGGGCATTTCTTCCCCATACCGACTCCCACCGAATCTTTCCTCCGTCCTTGCATGGTTATCAACATCACGTCAGACTCCTCCTCTCGCAGCCACCTTTCCACTACCTCGTGCTCATTCTCCACACGCCGCCCAATCTAAGAGGTTGCCTTGGTCTAGGCTCTCCCCTTGTGGACTTAGAAATGTGAGTTTCCTCCCATCAACGAGTTGCTCCTTTTCCACCCTTGGGGTTTGTCCGCGGTTGGCTCCATTCGCTCCTCCTCCAAGTCTTGCCAATATTGCTTGCAAGTCTCGTCTCATGCCTTCCACCGCCTTCATGTTCTCCTCCGTAGCATTAGTGACGGAAGTGATGGCTCCTTGCATGTGAGTCATGTTGGTGGTAGTCTCCGCCATATGCTCCTTCATCCAAAGAGTGGATGACTCCAAAGCTTCAAAGCGGTCTCGGTTGGATGGAAAAGTACTTGATCCGACCTCCATTGGAATATGGCTGCAACAACAAGTCCAACCTTGGGTTCTCTCCAAAATGAAGATCGAACCCCCTCCCACGAAGAACTTTGCACGGACAACTTCCGACCTTGGGTTCTCTCCAGAAGAAGATCGAACCCCCACCTCAAATAATAACTCCAACAAGAACAAACAACTTCTAACTATAACAATCTCAACGAAGAGAATCAAAGTAAGGTTTGCTCGTGATTACCCTGCTTGAAGCATAGAGATCTTCAAGCAACTCATCTCAATGAAAGCACCAATTTGTTAGGGTCCCCAATCAAGGACTCCAAAACATTCACCAACTCCTTCGTGCGATCCGCTCCAACACCACAATCGATCCTCCCGAACCGTTTCCAGTAACACACGAGCGTGGTAATTAGGATCTAACACACAAGAAATGAAGGATGCCCACTGTTATTACGAAAAATGTGGTCTCATGATTATCAGTCCTTCGAACCACCAGAACACAAGAACACTCGTACAAGGGTTATTAGCCCAAGCACGCCCAAACTTAAGAGGTTATCAGCCCCCAAGTTTACTGGCATAAACGTGCCTATGCCTGGCCAACATTCATAAGCTCTCTAAGCTTACAAAACACCACTCCCCTATTGCTCCTGAGGAGTGCTTATATAGGCATCCTCAGAGCTTACAAAATCCTACCAACCCAATCAAATCAAATCTAGATCAAATCTTCAAGATTCTAAGGAAACAATTCGAAACAATTCCTAGAATCAAGGAGATTTGACGATACATGCCTAAAACAACTTAACTGAAAAGGAAACTAATCTTCCGAATCAAATTAAATCTAAATTAAATCTTCAAGATTCTAAGGAAAACAATTCCTAGAATCAAGGAGATTTGATGATACATGCCTAAAACAACTTAACTGAAAGGAAAACTAATCTTCTAGAGTTTAGGAGAAACATTCTAAATCTAGAAAATATGATTTATTCAATCACCTTCTAGAGTTTAGGAGAAACATCCTAAATCTAGAAGATATGATTTATTCAATCACCTTCTAGAGTTTAGGAGAAACATCATAAATCTAGAAGATATGATTTATTCAATCACTCCCCACAAGGAAATCAATCTCTGAAGATATCTCCATAATGCACTTGATCTCGCCGCCGTCCACCGCCCTACACGGTGGCACTGCCGTCTATCACTGAGGCCGCATCTTGCAACTTATCCTCCCCGTCGTGGCCGTGTAGGCCATGGTCTTCGCTTGAGATCCTTTTAATACCGCCCGGTACGTCATCCACGTAGGCTCCATGTGGACCAATCAGAAGGGCCGATGCAGCCCACGTAGGCCTTGCTGCACCAGAGACGATGTACAAAGACTTTTCTCAAACAAAAAGGTAAAATTGGGTCAAGTCCTAAATCCATCTACGTCTCACTTTTGACTCCCGATCCCATGTCTATCTCACTCTTGGCTCCCGGCTAGATCTATAATATCATCCATATTTGCTATAAAAATATATGCAATAAAATCAAACATATCATATATCTTGTAATACCAAATCTTAATATGATTTATAATCTGATCACCTACAATCATTATCATGCATAATTTAATCCTCAACATGGCAAAATCAAATGATTAAAATGGAAGCTAGGCCCAAGGAGATCGCATTCGGAAGTGATGATGATGAAGGCCTCAATGGTAGTTCCCTTTGACCTGAGACTAGTCCAAGAATTACAGGGCCTTTGCTGTGGCAAACAATGTACACAGCAAACAATGTAGCTTACCCTTGATTAATGTACACAGCAAACAATGTGGCAAACAATGTACACAGCAAACAATGTAGCTTACCCTCTCAAAGTCGCTTCTTAAATCATTAATGGTAGATGCAAGGCAAGTACTCCGCTTATTGGTCGAGCCTGAACAAACATACGGAGCTTGATGAAATCAAAGCGTGCAAATTTCCTCCCGACGACGGAAATTATTGGCTAACTACCCAATTATGATTTAACTCGCTCCTTGAATGCAAGTAAAACCACTCTTCATCCAGAAGCACTGTATTTTGCCAAGATATAAGCAAGCGCTTCAAATTTAATAAAAAAGATAATAAACACAGGTCCATCAGTATCTCAAATCACAGTATTAAATTAAATGGCATGACTGTTTACGTCCATTAAATTATAATACAGAAATGACAAAAGAGAGCATTCACATCGCCTGTTGCAATGGCTCACTTGTGATGAAATTGCAGCTTTGTCCATCTCCAGATCTTTCATGTGCATTTTCCTGCTCCCGTATTTGTTTTGAGACAAAATATGCCATCTGACTCCAGAGGGCCCCCATGGAATCGGAGTCAGCTCGGTGGAATACTCTACTCACGTAGAAAAGAACTTGTTTAATGAATAATAGAAAGAAAGAAAGATGAATCCAGAAAGGACAAATACAATTCACCCAACTAAAATTTGCAACCAACCATTCCCAACCGTGTTAAGTAAATAACATGGTCAAACAAATCTCCGTAATCCAATATAGAACAGAAGATAAAAATTCAGAATAGATTGTCACTTCACCTTGACCAAGTCCTAAAATATCCTAATCTAAAATGGATACTATTTGACCAAACAAAGAAAAAAAAAAAAAAAAGACACTATGATGCCATGATAGAAACACAAGAATTCATCTAAAGACAGATGATTGCCCACTGCTTCATACTTATTGCAGACTTTACCGCAATCAACATTTTAAAATATATTATCACAAGGAAAAAAAAAGCAGCTAGATGTTTCTTAACTACTATTTATTAACAGTAATAACACGTTGACTTGCATTATAAGAATCTTGAGTTTATTCATGCGAAAGAATTCTCTTGGAATGAGCAGTATTTTGTGTGAGTGATTTTACCATAAAGAAAATTATGTAGTCTTTTCATGTAGTCAACGAAAACCTAGACACTTTTCCTTGACAGATAGATGACATCAGCAGCAGGTTTGTAGGTTGGGTCGGTTACAACAAGTCCTTTAACTCCACTGTGAGTCCAAAAGCTATCTCATAACTTTCATTAAGTTGCAGCTCAGCAGCAGCATCTTTATCAAAGTTACATGCGGCAACCACAACAATACAAGAGCAGCAGTTGTAAGATTCTCTCTGATGCCATCCTGAGGCCGGTGACCATGATCTCAAATTGTCAGCAAACAAGAACAGGTTTTATGAAGCATGTCAATATCTTTCATCATGAAATCCTGATAATATTGTCACGATATCAAATAGCACATTGATTCAATGAAAAGTATGTGTTAATAATCATAAAAATGCTTTTGTGCATCTCCCATGCTCTTTAGTTTTCACTGTTGCTGCAATCTTTATAAAGAGGAATTTTAATTGCCTTGAAAAATTAACTAAGCTATTTAAAATAATGAAATACAAGAAAATAGGAAGTTAAGGAAAAAATGAAGTGATAGTGAGATGAATATGTGTGCAGTCTGTGGCATGCTCAAGAAAACGTGTTCTATAGAGGGAATTGAAGGCCTTGGCTATTGAATTCGGACATTCCTGGCAAACTCTTGTCTGTGAAGCTTCACTGAATGCTACAGAAGCATAACCTATGATGGTTGTTTGTTATGATATATTCTGCCTCTCTTGTAGTGAAAGAGGACGAGAGGTTGGAGTGGTAGTGGGAAAATCAAAAAACCATACCCCCTGGTTACTTGGTAACCACAAGCAGAAAACTAATTGGCGATAGAAGTGACTTCATGGTATGACTAAAAGCAGAACCATGTGTGACTAGAATTGTGGCTCAAGCCAATGGAAGAACCTGTATTGTCATGTGTTCTGAAGGCGGTTGCAGTATGCAGATGCTGGGAAACTACCTTGGATAACTAATCTCATATAATGCAAATTTAACTAGAAAATCAACAGCAAAAACCAGTTATAAATCCAAGGGGGAAATAAATAAACAAAGGGAACTTTTTTGCGTTGTTTTTGGAGAGGGCTGTGCGGTGGGTGGGGAGAATCACATCAACTCTCCAAAACAAAACACGAACTGCAACGCTCCAATCTCACCCGAATTCCTTCATTCCAATCTATTTTCTTAACAGCAGACAATCTCAAAGATGATAGTCAGGATGCACTTTGCCTCTCATCCCCTCATAAAGACAAAATTTAGGTGCTAAACTTGATCACCGCCTATCTGCATTTTATAAACAAAAAGATGATTGCCCAGAATGCAACTTCTTGAAGGACTGTATCATGTTATCATAACAAACTTTCCTTAACTTTTTAAAAAAAAAAAAAAAAAAAACATTACATCCTGTCAAATATTGGGCTTCAAAAATCTCCTTTCTGTCACAAGCTTCACAATCCATAGTTCTGAAACTAGGGTAAGATGGTAAAGGATATTTCTTATGTAAACCAACCTCATATTCATGGTCTCTTTTTTCTTGTATGAGAAAATCACGAGTACCAGTCAACAGAGATAAAATTTACTTGCACATAAAAGGTAACAATTATTTGAAACATCACATCTTTTTTTTTTTATGGTTCGCATGCACACATGAGAGGGATGGCTAGAATGTTATGCACTAAAGGCTGCAGATCATCAATTTCATGCATAGATTTAGTTTAGATTTTTGGTTTGCTGCAAATTGATTAGTTTTTCTATTTTATTTTCAATTTTAGAAAGTCTAGAGTGTGCATAATTGAGATTAAAAGATCTCAAAGCCATCTTCGGGTTCTATGGAATGATGTCTTACAAGTTTTGATATATTTGTTTTATTTATGGTATTGCTTTTGAAAGTCAAGTCCTAGTTCTGAAACTTGAGAGAAATAAATGAGGTAATTATCATTTAGTTGGTTCAATTGTTTAAATTATTTTAAAAGTTTTAAGACCCTGATGTAGTCCATGTACCAATTGCAATCTGCTGCCCTGCCGCCTCTCTCTGTGCCAATGCTCCTCTCTATCTCAATTCCTTCTCTCGTACCTGCTCCATCCCCTAGATTTGTAACTATCAAATCATTTAGCTCTCTCTCTCTCTCTCTCTCTCTCTCTCTCACACACACACACACACACACCCCTGCTGCCCACTCTTGCATCCTCAATGATCGTCAACAATCCCCTTCCACCCTATGATAGAGAGGCAAAGGGAGAGAGAGAACCTTAATTAATTCAATTTTTCATCTCTTAACACTGCATTGTTCCCCCAAGCCCAAGCCCAAGCCCATGACGCAGTCCAGCAACCATTGCTCTCCTCTATCTCTATTTCTAAGTTCGTTTGGTATGTTGGTATGCTCTTTTTCAGAAGACATGGAGAGAATGGTGAGAAAGGTGGAGCCTTGTGGAAGTGGCTAGAAATTAGAATGTGCAAGTGTGTTGACACATTCTGATCAACACAACTGCTGTCCCATTTTATGAATTGATGATTAAACCAAAACCTCTGAGCAGTACTTATATGGACCAATGCATGAATGATAACCAACTAGAAAATTAATCTAGACAGTCTGGATAGAAAGATACAAGGACAAATAAGTATTGGAGCAATGACCTATGTTAAAAGACCATGTTGACCTGTAAAATTAAATGGTGGAGCCCTTATTGGACCAGCCACCAGGAAGGAAAAGATGAAAGGGGGAGGACGAGTGGCCATCTTAGTCCTCTCTCTCTCTCTCTCTCTCTCTCTCTCTCTATTGTGTGTGTGTGCGCGCGCGCGCACGTGTGCACGCATGTGCGCACATGTTTTTCCAGGTGACCTGACACTGAACAGGGGTCCCTTAAGCATTACAAATATAGGCAGTGTACGTATTTTTTCCAATTTATATTTTCCTATTATGAACTGAAAAAGCAGTTTTTGGATGATTGGAAAAAAGATTGAGCTTCTTCACAAGGGGCCACCTGGTGCCTTATCTTCCCTTCTTCTGTCTATTTCTTTTCCTTCTTTCTCTTGGGTTTTTCTAGTACTGCATCTCTCTCTCTCTCTCTCTCTCTCTCTCTCTCTGTGTGTGCGCGCGCGCACCCTTTTTATTATTTATTTGCCTATTTGCATGTTAACTTGCTGAATGCAGAATTTCTCTTGAATCCTTTGCAAACACTATCACCGTGATTTCTATATATTTGGATGAATGTTTCAACTCTGTTTGCATTTAGTGTTTTATCACTCTCTTTTACAGCAGATTATTGCTAGATTGCCCTCGTCACTAGTAATAACAACTGTATTTTATAGAAATCTTTCATAGATCTTTGAAATCAAGCACCTGTTATTCATCTATTTGCTACCTTTGGCATCAGATATACAAAATCTAACCTTAAGAAATCCCTTCTCACTTTTTCTGCAATTTCTAGACAGCACCAAGAAATGCCTTAAGAGAGCTGATATTTTCATCAAAAGCGCCTTGGAGTTCATACCTAGCCTAGATCTACATCAAAATGTAACCTCCTAGAGCATGGGAACACCATACCGATGCATATCACCCTATACCAAGACTCGGTACGTGTGTATATTGAATCTTGATATGCTAAACCCATCTGCATAGCAGGCACATTGACACTATACCAGTGTGGCACCGGTACAGGATTTAGAATTGAAACAGCGAACCTTACCATGGAGTAAGATAAGATGTACTGAACTAAGCTGGTCCATTCAGCCCGAACTGAATGAAAAATGATTCATATTTTCCTGTTAGTTCAGTACGGGCCACAAATCAAGTTGAACTGGTGCAAATCGGTTCGAATGACACTGAACTGCCCAGTTCAGATAGCTTTTAGATGAAAGGCTATGCTGGATGTTATGTAAGCTCATGTAAGCTAACATTCTCTCTTCTCTTTTCTTTCCATTTACTTAAAATTTCTCAAAAAAATAAGAAATACCTTTATTTGAATTCAACAAAAAATTTTAAAAAATAAATACCTTAATAATCAAAAGTCAACTCTTGTCCTTAAGAACAGGTTCAAAGAATTTCAGAAAATGAAGGTTTAAAAAATATCAAGTTAGAGTATTTGTCTTAAGAAATTTATTTATTTTTGATATTCTTATTGAATTCAAATAGAGGGTATTTCCTTATTTCTAGAAATCTTAAATTTATAAATACTTAAATGATTTTGAATAAAAATAAGAGAAAAGAGGGACCTAGAAGAAATATTAAGTAAATGAATACTTAAATAATTTTGAATGAAATAAGAAAAAAAAAAAGAGAGGATACGAGCTCCTCGGAGGCTCTCAACTTGGTTCATCAATACTTGCCCTGGAGTAAATCCAAGTTATTAATAATTCATTTACAATCAACATGACAATTTATGAGCTATTGCTGATGCATTCTTTGGAAAATAAAATCAGTTTAGAAATCCTAATAGTGCATGATCAAATGGATAAATTTAAAATATCAGGTAGTAGATCAGGAGGCCCTTATTTGAGTGAAAGATAATGTACTCAAAAATTTAGAGGTCATAAATTTTGACCATATAAGATTTTTTTTAAAAATCTTATATGGTCAAAATTTATGACCTCTAAAATTTTGAGTACATTATCTTTCATATGCACACAGAACATCCAAAGTACAGGTATATCAGAAATCAGTATCTAGTGACACATCTAAGTCCTCCCAAAACAATTCAAAAATGTAACACACTAGTTAATACAGCAGTCACAATTCTGGTAAGTCATATTAGTGCTGGATGGTTTTCTAAAAGAGATAGAACAAAGAAAACTGGACACAAATATAATAAGTGTAAATTCCAGGAATAACAATCTCAGTTCATCTAAAGTCGTTATGCCATGGTAACCTATGGCTCATTGACTCTTCTGTTGCAACTTCAAGCACTTCAACACATGGTTGAATGATTTTCTAACTCATCCAAAGTACATATATCAGATACCCATTCATCTTTTATCACAATTTTATTTATTTGTGAAATGCTCCTTGGAAGCTCCTTGTTATCCATTCTAAAACTGAAAACCATAATGCAAAGAATCAATCAATCACAATGTTAGTAGCTTTCCACAAACAGATCCACTTGTATTTGCACAATTTCCAGATTCAGAAAATCTGGTGCTTGTTGGCCAATCTACATAACTCACCTGCCTTAATTAACAATATAACTTCTGTTCATACCCATTATGTTAGAAGTGAAGTGGCAAATCTTTCATGTCTCACTGAAGCTTCCTGTACCCTTCTTCGTGTAACTTTTATAGGCTGTTTGGACAACAAGTTTTATCTAAATATTTGCAAAATATTTTACAGAAAAAGTCAAAAATGAATGAATTTTACCAAAACAGCCATTTCATTGTTATCCGTGAAACATTTTTGCCAAACTTATCCTAAAACCTGAAAATAGAAGAACTTTATAAAAATAACTTTTCCCGCTTTTTTTAAATATATATATATTACAAAGAATCATATTTTTACGGATATCTTCTTTAGTAACACTGACTGGCAAGCTAACAGACCCTTAATTCTAGCAATTTACAGCTTCACATCTTATTAGAGGCCAATGCATGCTAGTTTCCTCAATGCGAAGTCTAGTTTAAACAAGCATACATTCAACTGTCAGTCAGTGAGAAACAAAATAACAAGACATAGGACCATCCATGTTCTTATTCTCACTTAGATTTTGGCATTTACATGATTTGAATAATTTAATTCATATTATTCATGACTTGATGGCATATCAAAGAGCACTTCTGACATTGGACTTGGGAGGAAAAAAAGGAAGAAAAAAAAAACTACTTTCATACATACAGATATCTACTTGATACATTCAATAAACAGGTAGACCATCCAACATACTTTGTTAATCCAACTAAAATTGCAAGAATTGATTGCATCAACGAAATAAATATACCAGAGTGTAAGTTTGTCACAAAGATAAGATATACAGGAGCATCCATGTTTTGATATATAATGCGTAACACGGTATAGACATCAAACAAAAGCCTGAAGTTTGATAGAACTCTGCGGGGAATTAGTAAACACAAGAACGAACCAGTTTTCATCATGAGTTCAGGGCATATCGGTGAACCCAGCATTGAGCACGAAGCCTCTGTAAGCCCCTTCATTGTGCCCTGGAACACCGTCGACCCACCTCCACGCATGGATCGCCTCCTCCTCCCACATTGCCAGCTTGCCCCTCACCCTCTTCCCCGAGAACCAGACCCTCCCATCCCTCCGAACACCTTCACCTTGTTATTCCCCCCAGCAGCAATCGCCGCAGCTATCGGTCCCGGCACCACACCGCCGATGCCGCCGCTGAAGCACCGGTATATATCCGGCGGCATCCTCCCGGCCTCGTCCCACTCCAGCGTCGCCAGATCCAGCCTCAAGATCAGGACCGTCGAGCACGGCTCGTCGATCGCGAACGACGACCGCAGCCCTCCGATCATCAGGATCCGGCCGCCCCCCGACCCGGCGAGCAGGCGGGGCCGCTTCAGGACGTCGAATACGTCCCCCCACTCGTGCCGCTCGATCGGGGCCCAGCCGCGAAGCTCGCCGAGGTCGCGGAGCCTGCAGGAGAAGAGCTTCCACTCACTCCGCCAGGGCGTTCCGACGTCGCAGAGGGTGTAGATGGTGCCGCCCATCAGGATCGGGCTCCGGGGCTTCGACGGGAGGTTGAGGGAGAACTTGAGCCACCGGTCGGCCCCGGGGGCGTAGGCGAGGGCGGCGAGCTCGGTGAGGACGAGTACGGCACCACCGGGGCCGGCGAGGACGGTGCCGTGGCGTGACCAAGCGGAGCCAAGCGGAGGAAGGAGGCGATAGGAGCGGGCGAGCGGGTTGCAGAGGACCAGGGACTTGGGGTTCTTGGGGTCGCCGGCGACGGCGTTATCGACCCAGAGGTAAAGGAGGGAGGGGAGGCCGTGACGGGGGAGGAGGAGGGGAAGGGAGGAACGCGAGGGGGAGGCAGAGCCAGCGGCCGATGGCGGGATCGAAGGCGTAGAGGGAGGGGGCTGGGGTGGCTGCGCGGGGGTAGCGAAGGGCGAGGAGGCGAAGCGGGGGGAGGGCGGCGAGGAAAGGCGGGGAGGAGATGACGTCACGGAAGAGCGGCATACGAGGCGACAGGCGAGAGCCTGGCGGAGGGAGAGGCGGCCGAGGACGTTGTGGAGGGCATCCGCCGGGAGGAGCAGGATGGGGGGGCTCGCCGGCGGAGAACCCCCCTCCTCCGCAGCCGGCGGGGCGTCAGACAGGCAAGGAACGTGACCGGGGGGCATGGTCAGGGAAGTTTCCGCGTCGTCGCCTTCCTCTTCGGGTGGGCGGCGCCGGAGCGGAAGAAAGCTTGGAAAATAGGCTGCGCTTCTTGGTGGGGTTCAGAGGGCAGTCCACTGGGTTGAATTCTGGACCGTTGGATGACCGGATTTTATCTGATGGCCGGAGAAAGTGGTTGATGTGCGATTATCTCATGGGGAGCGGTAGTCAGATAAACGAGCGGGCGGTCCTCTCCTTGGACCGGCCCCGCGTAATGCGAGAAGACCCGCACCATTGCACCCACGCCAAACCTTGCTTGAGTGCAATGGCATGGGTGGAGGTGCCCGTGTGGGTGCGATCGGAGCATGTGGAAAAAGGAAAACGAAGAAAAATGATTCTGCTCGTCAAAATTCCACCGCCACTTGCTTTGCCTGCGTGTCGACGTGCACGTGCCAAGCGTCCGCGCCTGGCAGTCTAGCGTGGAGCGATGCACGTGCATGCGTCTGGTATAATAACAACAATACAAATTTAAGTATAAAATAAATAGGGTTGAGAATACAAATTAATAGAATATATATATATTTTTTTTAAATATATTTTATTTTTTTTTATTATAATTTTTGATATGTTTTTATCTTTTATATATATATATATATATATATATATATATATATATATATATA